>KK499854.1:898254-1029001 GCA_000688715.1 Glossina pallidipes | reverse complement strand
ATACATATATATATATATATATATATATGTATATATGCATCGAACACCGAAGTGGCAAATTAGCGAACGTTTCCTGAAATGGTTGCTTAATCTCTCCTTTTTCTTCCTCTTTTTCTTCTCGTTCTACATACTGCTGAATTCGATTATTTAATTTTCTGCCTTGTGCTAAAGAAATATATTCTCTCTAAAATTGTTTTTGTCAAAGATGTTCGGATTATTTTACATCGTTAAAACTGTTAAAAGGAATATCCGAAGTCATTCATTAATCAAATCATTGCAACCAGATTTTTAGGTTAGTTGCGTTCACCTTTTTGTTTCTTTAGTTTCATCTATGGACAAATATATCAAATAAAGCATTTATATGGAATTTTGTCGCCAAAATCGGTGGTCAAGTCGGCAAAGATTTATGATCATAATGTTCATAGGAAATGTCGGATTTTCGATTGGCAAAACCCATTTGAGAAAAGATGTAAGTAAAAGATGTAAAGTAATAGAAAGTAAAGTAATCTAGTAGGAACAAAATTATGAAAGTGAAAACAATTAAAAACTCTATTGTGAGACACGACCCACCACTAAATAAAATGTCTACACTACCTCGCTTAATACAGTTATTCATAGATCGACTTTTTAAAATAGGGCGTCATATGGGAAGCGGCGAAAATGACGATCCGATTTGAATCATTTTACAGAAGCGTTTGTGGTTGAGTCAAAGCATGCCGGTGTACTAACATTCATCAAAAATTGCGCCCCGTGGGTTGAATGCAAGCAAGCAAAATCGAGAGGCGAGCAGAAAAACATAGATTCATTTAGAAACGGATTGTGAATCGATCGGTATAATAGAACGGGGGAGCGATTCTAAAGCGATCGGTATAAGAAAACAGGAGTCTGTCCCAAGTCCTTCTGGGTATTTCATACATCCGAACAAACTTACTACACCCTTGTACCAGAAATGATGTAGGGTATAATGAAAAAGAAACCAAACGAATATCAAGCAAAAAGAAATGCTCAATAAACTAATTATCTTATTCTCGTTACAACGAGCGTCCTTTTATACCTAAACTCAACTTATTTCCCGATTGAAAATGATTTTACTTACTTCTGGTGCCATATAGTAAAGTGATCTCGGAAAGAGTTTGCAATAAAAAAAATTATTTGGTGGTAAGCTAAGTTAGCGCAGGCGAAATAAAAGCATGAAATTCAGACGAAACAAAAAGTAAGTTTTATATATGGAAATTACCGTCGCTTGTTTGACATCATATGTATATGTATGTATATATACATATGTGGGTGTGTGTATATTGTTTATTATGTTGTTTATGGTATGCTGTAATGACTTCTCATATGTTTTCGCTGTTTTTTTTTTCTTTCTTAGTTTTTTACTGCGGCTGCTTGCTGTTGTTATATGCTTTTTTCTCCTATGTTTTGTTTGCCGTTGTTTTCTGTTTATGTGCTTATCTTTTGAAATTTCTTTTTTACAGTTTCCTATAACCTAAAGTCATGGCTAGTGTGTGTAACGTGTAAACTAAAAAAAAAAAAAAAAAACATTTGTTTTAGTTTAGTTTAAAATATATATATAAAATACAAAAATAAAAATTTTGGTCGGTCATGTTTATTCATTCGACAATGCCTAACATCCGTTGTGGTTCATTTATGCATACGTTACATGCATAAGTGTATGGTTGTGTACGTTTGTGTAAGTGAAGGACTTTAGTTAAGTTTTTTATTCCCCCGCGCCGCCCTTTTTTTCAGGCATGAATTCATGTAAAGTTTACAGTTTTGACAGGATATCCGCGTGTCTGTTTTAGAGTTTATTTCTGGTTTAGAGTTTTACAAATACTCTGCAAATAAAATATAACAAACGTAACATAACAAACATACATGTACACATATATACACTTTATACACACACATATATATGCATTAACATATCTCCATATAACTACGTGTTATCTTGTCTGACAACAATCATGTTATACCAAATGACAGGATATGCATTAGGTATTTACTTAAAAAAAAAAAAAAAAATATTTAAATACTAAATGGAAAGTATAAAAGAAAATGTTTATAAATGCAAATTGCTTGAGTGGTGTCTTAGACATTTTTCATCAGCAATAACTTTGCACAGTTCTTCTTAACCTTTATATTTTTCTTTCACGTTTCTTATTTATTTTGTATTGTGTTCACTTTCACTTACTCTTCAAGATCATCTCGTATTCATTATCTATCTATCATGTCAAATAGAAATATTATTTTAATGTATACGAAATATGCACTTTATTATAAACGATTGCTTTCAATAGTCTTTGTAATTAAGTTAAATAAATCTGTGCTAAGAGTTTCGAATTAATTATATATGAAACGCATATTGTACTCTTTAAAATATCTTCTTCTTTTTTTTTATTGCCATTGATAAACACGTTTATTTTTACACTTACGGAAAGGAATTTTGTGATCAATCAAAAAAAAAAAAAAAAAAATTATAGAAAAAGAAAAAGAAAATTTGGAGACAATAAATAACTTTCCGAACAATCAAACGTAAACATTTCGCCTGAATTGTAACACAAATCTATAGTGAGTGAGACGGTTAAAATACTTCGGCGCAATTACGTTTTGATCATATTAAGAAAGTTCATAACAAAATTCAATATCGACACAGACAGACAGAGAGAAATGTCAGATTTCAACTTTCGATGCCAATTTTATTCTTTCGTTTCTATGCGTGTAAGCTTAGATATTGAACTTATTGTGACAATGATATCACAAATATCACCGTTTAACAAAACAAAACAAGTTAACGACATGGGAAGATTTTTCAGTACTTGATAGTTAATGATCGAATGTATTGAAATCTTTATAATTGATACCCTACGAAGATGATTAAATTTTCTACAAAATTGCCCTGTTCACGGCAGATTCGATTCTAGTAAATGGCGAGGCAGAGCAATCTGTGGGTTTGGTTGCGCATTTGATATGACGTAGTGAATGATGACCTTAAGGGTTGGTATAATAATCTGTGAAATCGAGGGTACACTAACGGAAATAAAGAAGTTATAAAATGCATCACCTTACACTCAAACCTGTTTTTGTGGGTCTATGCTTTGCCTATTCGTCGGCCCTTTTTATAGTCGCTATTCATCCCAAAAAAACACGTTTGAGTGTAGCAATAAAAAATAGTCAACGCGCAAAAACAAGTTTGAGTATAAGGTGATGCAGTTTGCAATCAATCAAAAAGAAACCTGTTTTTGTGCTTTTATGCGGTCCCTATTCATCGAGAAAAACCAGATTTGAGTTTAGGAATAAAAAATAGTAAACGCACAAAAAAGGAGCGGACAAAAACAAGTTTGGGTGTAAGGTGATGCATTTTGCACTCAATCAAAAAAAACCTGCTTTTGTGCGGTCTTTTTTTGTGCGTTTATTGCGCTCCCTACTCATCGTACAAAAACAGGTTTGAGTGTAGTTTCATAAAAATTAACCATTTTTATAATGTGTGTAAGTAGGAGTTGCAACTAAGATAAGTGCAGGAACTAGCGTGTTAAAGATACCATAATAGAATTCGGAATACGATACAGTGCATTTTGTTTCTTTCAAAACGTTTGCAATGCCCTAAAGGAAACTTCAGAGGCTCCACACAGTCTATATGTATATCCTTGATTATCAGCAAATTCTGAATCGATTGAAGCATGCCCGTCTGTCCGCCTGTGCAAACATTCTCCTGGCTGCGAATATGAATCTATCGAATTCAAATTTGGCAGAAGCATTGGACGTTCTTGCACGCAGGTAGACTCGAGCTGGTGTCTGCTTCAAAGCATGTATAAAATTAAATATTTCGTATAAAATAAACTTTCTTAATTCATGCAAGCTTGACCGTATTATTCCTATGCTATGCTTTTCAATTATGCAAATTCATTGACAGAAACTGTCTGCAGCGATTGTATACTTTACTTAAAAAAAAAAAGAAAGGAAGATATGATATGTTTTTGAGAGAAAGTACTTCAACATCTGCTTATCTCGCATTCAATATATAAGCAATAATAATGAACAATAAATGGTAAATCGGGGAACAGGAAAGTCGGGATTACCCTTTTTAACTGACTTTCGCGAGAAAAAATAAATTATTTTTATCTGTTGCGGGTGAAGTGCATTTATAGTTACGTTTAATACTGACGAAGATTATTAGTCGATAAGTCAACGTAGATAAGCATTTTAACATATGCCCGGCGATGAATTTTTTGAAACACGTCATTGATCCATCACGTACTGCAGTGTTCAAGAAAAAAGGCCAATTTCTTTTTTTCTAACCTATTTATTATTCCAAGTCTATTTCATCGCCTTAAAAGTAATCCCTCAAACAATGTAGATTTATGCCAACGTTTTTTCCAATCCTTGGAACACTTGTTTGCGCAACAATCGTCAAAGCTTTCCGTCATTTAGCTTGTATCTTCTCAATCGAGTCAAAACGCTGCTTCCGGAATGATCCTTTGAGTTTAGGAATTTGCCAAAAGTCACATGTAACTGAATTTTTAACGGAATTGTCTCAAAGAGCCAATGCAATGGGAACTGGCGCGTTATCGTGATGCAAAAACCAAGAGCTATCTTCCCACAATTCCGGCCTCTTTTGGGAATAGCTTCACGCAAATGATGTGAAGTGTTAAAACTTTGGCTCGGCGGAAGGAAGCCATAGTGCGCAACACCAAAGGAGTCGAAGAAAACAGATAATATCGCCTTGGATGCCCTTTTGCACGATATTCGCTCGATCGATCCCTTGCCTCCGGGTCGTGTGCGTAAGTACAAGTCTTATTTCCCGTAATAATGCGTCTCATAGTCGATTCATAATCAGATATCATCTCCTTACAGATTTTAATACGACGCTCTTTTTCAAAGAGATTGAGTATTTTTGGTACCAATGGAGTTTTGTCGCATTTCAGATCCACAGTATCTTTTAAAATGTGGTTGACTGATATTTTTGAAATGCGTATTGCGTCAGCAAGGTCCCTAATTTTTAATCGACGGTTTTTGAGCATCGAACCTTTGATTTTTTGTTTGACGTGACTTTCATCGGTAGCGGTCGATGGTCGTCTAGGATGTTCTTGATCTTGAACTCGGTCCCGGCCTTCTTTCAACTATTTATGCCACTTGTAAACATTTCTTTATGACGAAATTTGCTCACCAAAGGTTCTCTGCACAAGAAATTCCATTTTTGCGCAAGAAACTCCATTTCGCAAATAAAATTTAACGCAAATTCTTTGCTCTTTGCTCAACAAAATCAAAATCAAAAAATTTTTATAAAAATTGGAAATAAATACTTTTTGTGTCGTACAAAAGCGAGCGTAGCTGAAACACTAATGACATGTATCATATGAAATTTGGCAGAGACGTCTGTCACAGCGCTACCAATGTGCGAAAAAATATTTCTGATATTCAACATATCCGCGCAATTTAATTTGAATATTGGTCTTACTTTTTGAACGTAGTATCATATTACGGCAGCTCTTTAAGTCAATTTGTTAATTAAATCGCTGAAATTCGTTATGTTAAGCCAATACATCGGTCAATAATTCCCGGGATTATTACGTACATATCGTCTCTAACAAAAAAACTCATATTAATATATTTTTAGAAATGATCAGCTATCAAAGGACATTTATAAAGATCTCCTATCATTTCGATCATTCATCGATGTGGGTTGCACTGTGGTTCTAGCGACGCCATTTTTGTTATTTTCAAAGAAATGGTAAATATTGATATTTCGTCTGTTTTTTGGCGGCGAAAACTACCGTTTAAACTTAACATTGAGTGGAAATGTATTGTGATAGCCGTTGTCTCGTGGGTAGTCTACTGATATCAAAACGATATCATACGAAAAACTATCTTAGTGCACGACCAAATCTAAGCGGTCGCTACACCAGAAAGCGTCAAAATATAAAAAATCTAAAACTACTTCTCGATAATCGAAAAGTCATGCGATAAAAAAGATAGCTGACATGCTAAAAATATCGCATACACTATATCGCATGAAAGGCGGTTCTTTAATTGAGTACTGCAATCAATTACGGGGGAAGAAACAAATTCATCTTGTCCGAAGCGGATGGCTACCATTTCGACTACCAGCGACTATTATCTGCTTGCAAATCTCAAGACCATTTCCCAGGGCAAAATAGACTTTGTTGGTAAATAATGTGTTGAATTTTGCAATAGAAAAAAATATATTATTTTTTTTTTTATGGTATTAATCCGCATTCAGTACTTATTCTTTTCTGCATCACTACCGTGCCCACGCAAATATGGAGAGCATTACCAGAGTAGCTAGCTGCTTTTGAAACCAAAAACAATAGAGCAAAAGTGAAATTTAATAGTAAAAGCCTTTGCAAAGAATGTTCTACAAGTAGATGAAATTATTAGTGATTTAATAAAAGTTTCAAGGAATTTTGCACCCATTTGCAAAAACCTATGGCCTGGAGGTGGTGAATTTCGTCGTAATGTGCGCCTAAGTAATGACCGTCAATTTGGCATTCAGCGCAGTTAGCTCATATTCATTATGGCAAATCTTTTACTTCACATTTCAATCATAATTTTGTTTTATTATTTTCCCTCTGCGAATTTTTCAGTTACCTTTTTAAACTTATTATGTACGTATGTACAGGAGGAAGCGTTCACATATAATCATGTATATTTTGAATTGTTGGCATAACATTTTAACGGTTGCCTAATGTTTGGCAAATGTTTCTTTAGTTTATAAAATAAATATATTTTTTTTTGTTTTCTTTTTCTATTTAAATTTATTTATTTGTTTACTTATTTTGTTGCCTTACTTTCTTTCACTCAATATGCCAGATAACATGAAATTTATTTAGAACAAATATATATGGACATGGTCCACATTGAATGGGTGTTTTGACAAAACAACAGACAAAAAGAAAAACAACATCAAAAGCAAAACGAAAAGCGAAAAACGAATACGGAAAAAGGAAAAAGGAAAAAGGGACGAGCAAAGAGCTAGAAATATTTAAGGTAAATTTTTGTAATAAATGAACGAAGCAAGTGAAAATATTGCTTTTGTTGGCAAACATTTGGCCAAAAACGTTATTGTTCCCCCTTTACTGCAGTGTTGGTGTTAAATCTCTTTTCCAGATTACATTTCACCGAATCCTCTCCTTTGTCTTTTTCTATTTCTTTTCTTTCGAAATTTCGCATATATCTATCTATTGCTATTGCTATTGTTGTTGGGGGAAATTTTACACTTCCATGCAAGGTTTTTGTTTTCCCAAAGACTGTCATGTATTATATGCTCTAGATTTTAGTTAGTGCCAAATATTTTTCCGCTTTTCTTGTACTTTTCAGTACTGGTCTTTTTCTTATTGTTGTTGTTGGTGTTGTGTCAAAATAAAGCACATAAAATTTGTAGAAAAGGCAGAAGAATCTCTGTTTCGTGTAGATTTTATAGTTTTTCAACGGCACCCAAATGAATGTTAAAATAAACTGACTGTATGATAAGTTCAAGTTGCTGTAATTAATGTGCTAAATTGGCAAAATTTGTTAATCTCCAACATACTGTTTGCTATTTTTAATAGACTAAGGGGAAAGAAGAAAAAAAAAAAACGAAAGTATAGCAAAAAAAAAAATATATATACAGATGGAAATAAACAAAATAAAAACTTTCAAAGTAAATCTCGGCCTTAAAAAACCTTGCTTGCACTTGTGAGGGTATGAGTTGATATTTTAACTAAAAGTTAATGCATTGCATTCAAGGGAAAACTTTTAATAGTACATTAGGCGTATAATTTTCACTGTTTTCTGCTGAACGCCATTCATACGTCAAAGTGTATAAAATGTTAACAGTTGGCACCGAATTTCAATTTAAACGCTTATTAGTATCATACTTGGCTTATCATAATTTTTGCCATATATCCTAAAGGTAGGTAAGAGAAAATTCAAAAAATTCACTTCATTTATAATATTCGTCCCCACAACTGTTGACATTTTGATATTATCACATAAATGGCCATATGGTAAGATTAGAATAATTCTCTCTCACCGAATTATGACATACCATGGAAGACAATAGTGTGAGCAATGCAGCTTGTGGACATTCACTTACTTGGCGGAAACTGTAGTTTAAGTTACGTAATATAATATAATAACACAAATAGACAACGATTACCTAATTACGTAAAGTTCATAATAAAAGTTGAAAATATCTGTTCAGCAAAAATGATTTATCGCAATGAATAATCACACATAGCATAGCTTATGAGATGCAACAGTAACACATGTTCTGTAGCATGCAAGCGATAAATAAAAAACTAACGAATATTGTCAAGTGAAATTTTCGGTAGAAGCACTCGTTTGCTTATTATTCTTCTTATTCGCATTGACATTGTAATTAGGAATATCGCGAATACGGCACAATTAAGTTCAACAGAGCAAAACCGTCATTTGAGGACGTTTCAAAAAATACCTGCGATCTTAACCAATAAGAAGTTTTTACAAGAAAACGGTGTTAGCTGCATTTCGAATTTCAGATAAGTTTTCCAAAAATGATGTAACATTACCAAGCAATAACCTACTGCCGTATATTATAAAATATTAGATTTTGCACAGAAGGTTAACAAAGTCAATTTGTTTTGCGTTTTTTTATTCTTTATAAATGAGTTAAATGAGTCGATTTTCTGTCATGTTTTGAGGGTTCTGTAGGAGAACAAGTATTTACTAGCCCGGCTGGGTATATAATATCTTGTAATCGGAGCAAGCAAACGTTGCCTTATGGCTTATAGACAATCGAGGCAAGCAAATGTTGCATTGTCTACATTGCTTTAAAAATAGCGATCTTTCATTCTTTCTTGTAAAAGTCGAAAAATTGGTTAGCAAATGTTACTTGAACTAATTTTGAATAGCTATCTATAATATGAAGAGATTTCGTGAAGCTTAATTCCTTCTTCAGAATATAAGATGTCTGTCTAACTGGCACACCTATCTGTATAGTTATTGATTTCATGTAAATCAAATTGTCTGTAATCCATAACCACACAATGCGGATAATTAGTCAGTTGTGCACTGCAAAGCATTTCAGAGTGCATATCGTTTCAGTTGATATGAGTAAGGTTTGGAATTCGGTAGGTGAGGCTTAAAGACAGCAATTTTTATGAGACTAAAGTCTCCCTCTCTGTCTCCCTCTTATTAAAACCCTTGCTTATTAATGATTTCATCATTTTGCGATTTGCAGTTCTCTGCATTCTTACCAACTATTTAAAACCTTGCGTTCTTCACGGGTTCACTTCAATTTCACGTGCGCTTATAAGTACAATGACAACTTCAAATACAGTATATCCTCGAATTTTTATTGTTGCTCTATGTATGTCGGTTTAGAAATTTTTCAATTAACTTTATATTTAACTCAAGTGGATGAGAAAGCAAGGAACACTATAACGCTGGAAACTAGCATTGACGTGACCATATTGAAAAGAATATGCGGGAGATTTGTAAGTGAAGTAAATCGATGTAACCAATTTAACATAAAGGCAAGCGAAAAGGCTCCATACAGTATGATGAGGCCATTGCATGCATAGAACTGGACGTTAAAAAATAACAAATCCGACTGCTGCGGATGAATGTCAATGAAATCGGATAAATTAGAAGTGTTGAAATCTATAATTTCGACCCTCCTGAGATCATAATGCGGGCAGAAACTATTACAACTCTTTGAAGTCACAAACTCGTTTTTCAAAATTTAAAAACCAAAAATACGTTTCAAAGAGAGAGAGAAACGATAAGAGATAGTCTAAGACACTGATGTTGAGGAGAGGGGACAGGGAGCTGATTCTAACAACTCAGCAAAGCATTTATATTCGATTTGAGTTGAATCAGTTATGCGCCCTATATCCGCTTGCAAGATAAATGCATGCATTATGTCGATCGTACCGTACATATCATTACTTTTTAAAACATATCTTTGCACGATTTGGGAGCACTTTATAGATTATTGTTCAAATTAAAAGCAAAGTTTGTTTTTCTTGTCTTTTCGTTTTTTTTATCTATGAACAAAATTTTATTTGTTGTTACTATTATTATCAATATAACTAAAGAGATAGATTCTAACACTAAAGCCTTATAGCAGTATCACACCTGGGGCTATTGGCTCTATTGAAAGCTCGACGGCGCTTGAGATGTGAACCCACGACCATTGAGTCCCTTTGCCTAATCGGCCAATCAGGCGGACAAAAAAAGGATTCAAATTTTAAATTAAATTAATTGATTTTTAAATTAAAATTTTATTTAACAAAATTACACCAGCAGCAGATAACTCTTCAAATTAAAAATAACGATTTTGAGGCTTTAATTTATCATTTTACGCGAGTTCATGGCTTTCGAACCTAACGGCCAACGGAAACGATTGAAATGAAATTTATTCATTTATATCGAGTTTTGTGCTCGCAGTCGTCGTCTGAACGGGTGAAAAGGCGTAACGGGGCCATCCATGGGATATATTTTCATAATAAATAGAAATTATAGTCACCTACAGAGCTCTTTAGTTGTACAAGGCACAAGCTTCTAGGTGGTAATGGATATCGCTGAACACGAGCACATTGTGTGCATTGTAAGGGATGCCAAGAAAGCCTATCGCTAAGCTCTATACACGACATATGTAAGACTCGTATAACTGAATTAATATAAAATGTTTTCTTAATAATATTTGAAAAATTATTTTATCGCATTTAAAATTGAAATTATATTTTATATATTATATATATATATGCTATTCTCAATATTTTTATTTACTCATTTCTTTTTTTCTCAGGTCAGGACACATTTTAATAAAATTTCTTTTTTAGTTTTGGTTTATTTATTTATTTATTTTTTTATTGTCGATTTTTCAAAAATAATTTCAATTTTTCATTACATAAGCTAGAGGAGAAAAAATATATAATTTCAACACATGTCTGTAAATTGTCAATCAATCAACATATAGAATGAACTTTGACTTCTTACCGCTTATTGAATTTCTATTGAATGGAATTTGCACAATTTATATACATGTGCAATGTGTGTTCAAAATGGCCAAAGTAGCTGTACATGAACACTTGAATTTTGTAACGCTTAGAAATATGCAGCATAAAATTGTTATGTAGCTATATCCTTGAGTTTTGTGTCTAACGAAACCAATTTAGTTACGTCCATACGTTCGTCTTCTAACATATATAAATAACTACTGTGTCAAAATTAAATCTATTCTCCAAATTTTCGCATTTCACATAGCTCTCCTCCAAAATCCGATCATTCCCTTCTCCGATTTGCCAAAATTATATAAAAAAGCAATTAAATCTTTCTTTATTCACATTACTTTGCGATTTCAAACTTGTTTTAAGCAAAAACAACAAAACGAACATGAAGCTTAAGCTCAAGTCATGATATTTTATTTGAAAATCAAACAATTTGTGAAATGTAAACAACAACAACAACAACAACCTATGGAAGACTGTTTGCTTCTATGAAAATGGATGGTGGGTGGGTGGTATGTAGTTCGATGCAAGCCAAATAAAATTTGTGTTTTGTTTTGCTCTATGAATGGTTTCTCGCCTCTAAAAGGGGACTGACGAAACTCTGTAGGCAATGAGAGAATTCTGACCGAATACTTTACATAGTTATATGCCTAAATCTGCTTCTTCTTTTTTCTTTCCTTTTGGAAGATTTCTATATATATTTTTTTCGATATAATGCTTCCTTTAAATCAAAAAAAACCAAATTGAATGTATCACCTACGAAAAGGAAAGTGAATGCTTCAAAGGAAATGTCAAAGTGTTATCTAAGTTGAAGGAAAACGCAAACTCTTGAAGCGAACTTTGTGTTTTTTAAAATTTTTCAAACCTTCACCGACATAGTGATGTAGATCTGAATCGTGGGTTTAAAACTTCATATTCCCTTTATGTGACAACCTATGCACAGTGTTTTGGGTTAATCTTAACTTTAATAAAACTATTTCATCGGTAACGAACGCAACCAGCATCTTCGGCAGTCTATTTCTTTATCTGTGATAATTTTCATTGTTGACGCTCTATCTGAATACAATTCCATATCGGCGGGTATTGCGAGTTATGATTAATTATATAGAAAATAATAAAGATATGCAGGAAAAATTGTTTCATGGGATACACATGCCATTCCGAAGCGCACTCCAGACAAGAAGACAAAAGAAAGAAGACTAGCAAATTAGCCAGACTTGGGAGTCGCAATTGATGCCGTCTTATGCTTAGCCAGAGTAATACCAAGAATGAGGAATCAGGCAGTGTTTTTCAACAATTTTTAGTCATCATTGCTCCTAGCGAACTGTTTACATAGAACTCAAGAAATGATTTTGCACGATAATGCACGAAAATCGATATGTTCTTTTGAAAATTAAGCAAAAATTCTTATGTAGTTTTTTTTTTTTTTATTTTTTCCCATTTCAAATTTTATTTATTGGAAATAATAGTTCAAGCATTTAAAGGTTAAGGATTTCATTCTAACTTTAATGAATTGGCGATGTTGAGAAGACCGGACCGTACAACATATTAATGCTGTGTACAGACAATGTACATTAACCCTCTCCACATGGACATAATTTATATAATAGTTTCTCTTCACATCGCTGTGCCTTCACTTTTCCCGATCTAGGCGATCTTTTTATACCCCCTGTCGAAATTACCCGAATCTAATTAATACTTATTTTTACCTTGACCGGCAATTGAGGGGTGAAAAGTGTGAATGCTTGAACTAAAGCAAAACATAATCAAAGGTTACTAAGTGAATCTATGCTAGAGTCAAAAGAAGACGTATATATCTACACGTGTATATATATGTGTGTGTGTGTCTATGTGACATCGATTAGATTAATAGTTTTTAAGTTATCCTTTCAGCGATACAATCAATATTATTTTCAAATATTAGATTTACACTGATTCTGAATTTTTTAATATCTAAAATAATTATTATTAAAAAAAGAAGGAAAAGCGACAACAAAAAATCATAAGATTTCAACGGCATTTCATAATGTTATCCATAGATGCATAGTGAAGCATACATACATACATACATACATACATACATACATATATAAATGTACATGTCGACATACACACAATATACACATATGGTGCATATATGCACATATAATCTAACGGAAATCCCATATGACGTGCATATGAAATTTTCACAAAACCTTATTAAAAAATAAAATAAAAAACGATAAAGAAAAGGATGGAGGAAAAAAGAAATTGTATAAAACATTTAACACACAAAGCACAAAACTAAATTAAATGCTAAAGCGTTCTCTCCCATTAACATATATGTATCTCTCTTTTTCCCTCTCTCATATTGTTTAATGTATTTATGCATTCGCATATGTGCACAAGCGTCTGCATTTCTCTATATATCTATGTAACCGGTGCATACTTCTTATATAGCTAGCTGTACATGTACGTTTGTTTTCATATATATATGCACGCACATACTTACGTGTGTATATTTTCTCTCTCTCTCTCTCTCTCTCTCTCTCTCTCTCTCTCTCTCTCTCCGTCTCTCTTGCGCTCTCTGTATATGTAGATGTATGTTCATATAGCATGTATGCATGTGCATGTATGGGTATAGTTTGACTTCCACTTCTTCTCACTTTTCACTTGCCGTACTTGTTCATAACAATTTAGTTTGCATTCGAATGTTGTTACTTGCTTGCTATAAACATGTATGTATGCTTTTGGGGGAATAAATGTAACTACGTAAGCATGCACAGCATTCATTCACTATATGAGCTAGAAGAGTTAACATGATTTGAATTTTTAAAAGAAATTCATTTCAACTTTTTCTATTTTTATTTGTAATGCAAGTTTAGCTTGAACTACAAAAGCGAAGAAAAAAGAAGAAGAAGAATATACGGAATTTTCAAATCAAATAAAGTGTTGCTTATTACACCAAAAAGAGAGGCAACCTTCGAGGAAGGAAAGCAACTATAAGACATTAAGCCTGGCTGGCGGGCTAAATAGAAAAACATATCAGGCCAACAAAGCATATACTCAGCTTATGCAAGCAATTGTTATGTTTAAGGAACGAACAAGCCCTTAGCCGGCATATGAACTGAATCGAGCATGCATTGTAAAATGAAAAAAAAAAAACATACTATGGAAAATCTTAAACAGCAACAACAAGACCGACTGCAAGAACACAAAGCGACATTGTTGTGAAAAAGTATACTGTGTACTGTTGATGTAGTGATATAGTCAGACTAACTATACCAAACATAGCTTAGCTTGAATGATAATGTTATAGTTGCGAGGCAATTGCTAAATCCAATATAACAATTTAACTTTACATAAGCATATGCTGCTACTGAGCCTAAAGTCGCAAAAAAAAATAAATAAAAATAAATGAAAAAAAACATGCATACATATACATACGTAATAACGTCTGTGCATATGTGCATATCTATATACAAGCATATATATATATATATATATAACTATGCTTGAGTGGAAAGGTGCTGAAATCCTTTATAAGGCCATCTGCTTATGCATTCAGCTGAAGCCTTGTCAATAATAAAACTCTTTTGGTAAAGAAGAAGACACTGTTTTTCTATGCTTTAAAAGAACAACTATACTTCTATAGTTGCATGCACATGCATGGGAAATTTTTTAAAATGAAATTCAATAGATTTTATTTTATAGCTGAACAGGTACGAGTTAATTTTTTTTTTTTCTTATTTTAAATTTTTTCTAAATTAAGGAACTTTTTTATTTTTTTTTTATATATTTTTTTTTTTTTTATATCGAGCAAAAGATATTTACTGCATTTACTACATTTTTGCAACGTCTAGACGTATGTCCATTCTGTACAAGCTGTATATTTTTGATCGGCATAAATAAATTTGGCCAAACCTGTCTCTCTGTCCATCTATTACACCTATGATTACCGTATTGACATCGAATTGTCTAAATTCATTGGAAAATTCGATTATTTTATAAGTTTTTTTTTCGTTTTTCTAAAGTCGTGGCTTTGGAATTTTAATTAGATTTCTATTATCGGAAATTCGTATTCATATATGTATTAAACTTAAGTATTTAGATATTATTTTTATTTATTATTATTATTTATTTATTAATAGCTAGCATTAGAAAGTATAATTTAAAATGCATACGATATACCGTATACAGAATATGATACGATTTATACGATACGATAAGCGACCAGGACTGTGAATCAACGAATCTCCGGCCATTTTATAAAAATAAACATCGCGTATACGTCTATTATTACAGGATGAGGTGTGTATTCATTTTGTCAAAAGGTTTGCAACAGGCAGAAGGAAGCTTCAGAGATCCCAAAAATCAACATTAATTGCCGAACCGAATTAAGCATGTCCGTCTGCCTGTTGACTGCCTGTGCAATATCTGTGCTAAATGCTGAAGCCTTCGATTTAAAATTTGGCAGATATATTGAAAATTTTTACACGCAGACTAGCACTGCAAGCAAATGGGCCTTGTCGGTCAAAGGAGCTACGTACAGTGCAACATAAGCTGAGTACCCCTGTCTTTTGAAAAATAAAAAAATCGATTTTCCGTTCTTTCCTTACACACATATAGGCTCTGGGTATTTTTGCAAAATCTGTATAAAAAATGAAAAAAATTTAAAAGTCGTTGCGTGCAGATCAATAAAAGAACACGCCTACAGTACAGTACGAACAGACAAGATCTTGCCCTTCTGCCTTTTTTTCCTATTACGCATAAACTGCTGCAGAAACACGACAACAATTTTCACCATGAGCCTTGTATAGGAAGGGCGCAATCGAGGACAAAATTTGAGACACACTGGCACTGAGGTACTGTGTCAAGACAAATGTATCACATCTTTATGGGCTATATACTGATCTTTGCATCAAAGTATAAATTTTTTCGTAGGTTTTAAAAATGGCTCTTTTCTATATCACACTTTATGTTTATCTTTAGCTTGTTTGAATAAATAAATGAATTCAAACTATAAGCAAAAACAATAACATTCACGTGATTCTTCTATATAAGTCACTGAGAGTTATAATATGATAATAATAATAATAGCAAAAACACGTCTCGGGGTTCGGGTTAAATTTATCAATTAGCCTGATTTTCATCAATTCAATCAAAGCTGTGCCCCTTCTGTACGGTTTGGCAGAGCAGTTAAATTTAACCGAAAAGTAATATTCGTAGAATTACTCTCCTAGGGCGGTCTTGGCTCTTGGCTCCCTGAGAGTTGTGACGACTCTTACGACAATTTGACTAAATTGTAAAAGTCAGGCCGTTCTGCCAAATATTTGAACGGTTTTTCGCCTTAAGTAAAAAGTAAGTGAAATTTTCTACTAGCATTTTAGCAACGCATTCGATAAAGTTCGTGAGGTTTATAAGGTTTAATTGTTTTTCGAATGTGAGTGAGTGAAAGAAAGAAAAGTAAAGAAAGAAAGCAAAAAAAAAAAAAAAACAAGGAAATATATCGTTCTTGTTTCGTTAGCCTTTTTCCCATTCTGTCTTCTTTTTTCTACTCTCTTTGTTACCCTCAAAGTAAATTCCGTCTTTAATGTTACATGGAATCCAATTTTAATCCAAAAAAAAAACAAAAAAACCGGAATTCATTAAAATTGCTTTGGCGAAAGTTTTTCTATCTTCTACTCCTCTATAGTTTCCTTAAAGGTTGCACCTTTGCGTCTGTTTCCGTTAATACCTATTTAGCATTATAATTAAGTTTTTTCCTTCATATAAAATTTGTTGTTTTTGTTTTTGCATTTTGTTTTTTTTTGTTTTTTTTTGTTTTTTATTTCTTGCACTACTACTGATTAACATCATTTATTATCGTTTCGTTTACCTATTCATTACTCGTACTGTAATCCAATTTGGAAATCTACTCTTTGGTGTGGAGTCTCAAAATGAATTGGTTCGAAATCAGAATTTTAATTATTTTGAGAGCAAAGTGATATATTTATATGCTCGGATAAATAGAAATTAAAACGGAAGAAAAGCGCGCGCGCGCCAAAAAAAATAAATAATAAAAACAACGTAAAGTAGAGCAAATTAAAGTGAATATAACTCAAGAGTCGTTCGTTTTCATACAACAACACAATAAATTATTGCATTAAATGTTTACAGGGATTTTGAAAATAAAGTATAAATAAGAGAGAGAGAGGGAGAGAATATAAGCAAAAATTATAATATCGCTAAATATTCTAATTAAAATGGCAAGCTTTTAAGTAATATTTTTACTAAAATTACTTATGTAATAAAATGAATCTATATATATATATATACATATGTATATATAAAACAAAGGAAAAATCTGTTTCCATTGGAAATGAATTTTTGACAAAACGGAGGGGGAAGTAATAAAGGCAGATAAAGATATTGGATTCAACGACTACGAGAATTATGACAATAATTGATATTCGAAAAAAATGTGCTCGGATCGTTAGAAGGAGGTATGTTTTTGAGAAACTGAGAAATTATACTAATCTTGTTGGCAAAGTCTCGATCTTTTTATAAATTCACAATCCAGTGATGGGAGCTTCATTTAACGGATATTTGGAGTTCTGTATGACAGAATGTTGCGACTGCAAGTTAATGGTCGATACTAGCTTGGCGGTGACTTTTCCATCTTTACTTTAATCCCTTAGGTCCTCATAGAAATGATTACAGCACTCGATTCCTTACGAAGTCGAGACAATCTTGTTTCTGTTCATTCATGCGATGGTCCATACAAAATATGTTCTCTGGTTTACAAATGTTGAATCATTGCGGTTCGCGAATGCGGTAATAAAGGAAAATAAGAAATAATAGTCCATAGTTACACAGTTTGTTAGTAAAGTCACACTGTCCTGGATAATCATTAGTCTTAACAGCACTCTGCTCTAGCTTTTTGTTATATCTCTGGATTGGCACCGATAAATCGGCTTACGACTTGAGCATCATAGCGGTTAGATCGAGAGGAATGAGAAAATATTATTGGCATTTGCTTTCAATCTATGTGCGGTTAGATTAGTGCTACCAGTGGGTTTACTAGTAATCGCTCTCCCTTTTCCGTATTGTTTCTTACATTTAAGCTAAATACATGAACTTGCGATCTCGTGAAACGAAATGGAATGCTATGCAACTATGTATTCATGTTGTCAATGTTAACCAACAGATGTTGACTGTTATCTCTATTTATTGATATAACAACTATTCAAGATAAGGCGTTATATGAGCAGTATTCGAAAAAATGGCCCGATCCGAGCCATTATCTGTAGAGTTCGCTCGTGAGCCAAAACAAGTTGGTGTACTAAATTTCATCAAAATATCTTTGAATGCAAGAAAGAAAGATTTCCAGAAGGACGAGTAGACGAACAGACGGACTGACAAGATTATATCGACCTAGAATCACTTTCAGAATCACTTTTAGAATCGGTCGATATAATAAAGGATGAGCTTATCTCAAGTTCTTCCGGGTATTGCATACATCCGAAAAGACTTAATATGCCATTCTACCACAAGTAGTGCAGGGTATACAAAACAATCTTGTATACGTAATTATTAGCGGAGGCCGGATGCAAACCAATTTCTGCAGTAAATCGAGTTAATAATTAGTTACTAAAACCGTCGAATTTCTAAATATATAAACTAACAATCAAACCCATAGGTCGGTTTAGAAGACGCTTATGACCTGTAAAATCAAATTCAAAGCGCGATAGAATAAGAAATTACTCAATTAACATTTTTAAATATTTCCTAAATATGTTGCAAAGACTAATTACATTTTTTGAGAAATGAATTAAGGAAGAAAAGGAAAACGAGAGAAGGCGTCTCCTAAAAAAGTGGTCGCTGCACATAGAACTAGTGCTACATCTTTTTATATTGGGATAGTAAAAGAAAGCATGTTCCTCTTACAGTCTATGCGAATTTATCACTTTTTGCCTCGCCTAAAAGTATTACTTAGCTTACATTGGCACTCACATGCACTGAAATTGAAAACATAACACACAAACGCAAATATTATATTATATATATATACATTAAGTAAATAAAGCTTTTTAGAAAATTAAAAAACAACAAGTAAAGAAAATTTAGTTTATTGTGTAAATATGAATAAATTCAATTTCATTTTAATATTACTTTTTCGAAGGAATCTCTTAAAACAATTACTATCTTGCACGTCTTATGCTTATAATGCGAGAATCAGGAAGTAAATGCAACAAAGTCTATGCATTTTTTGTATTTTTCTAGGGAAATAGTGAGGCCAGGATAAGCAGAAGGACTCTGAATATCTTGGCTACAATTAATCGCTGCACGCACTACTACAAATAAGGTCAAGACTCACTCCATCATTGGAGTCCATACGCGGCTAAAGTAACGCGTTGACAACTCACACTATAACGATCGCCTCACAACCAACTCACATTAATCTGTCGCACGCCAGGAACCTGCAAAACATATTATGAACTCATCTACAAAGTTAAGTGTTAACTATGCTATGCTATCATGTGGAATGAAAAACGCTTAGCCCAATTCACATGACCTCATGCACGATTGGCATGATGGGCAACTCCATTAGCACTTAGTCTTAGCAACGACAGTTATGGCCGAATTTTGGTCTTTTAGCAAACATGTCAAGAAACACGGGCTGTATTGTAACAAATCCGGGCTGGTAAGGATCACATTACCGGTTTTTTTTTTGTTTTTTTGTTTTAGCTTTGCACTATTAGGAAGCTCTTCCTCAATAGTTTCCAATACTCCCTTGAATTGAAAGCAATGCTTGTTGGCAAACTCCCACTTACTTTAAAAATATCGTAAGCTATAATTTTCCATTCATTTTACGGCATCCTTATGAAACGGTATAATTGTGACGGTAATCCCAAAACTATCCAATCTGGCATACGAAACAAAATTTGTTTCTGTTGAAATGTTCGTTTCTCAATATAGTCTACTCTTAGTTCGATACACTTTCCCAGCAATATTCATTTTCTTTGGAGTCGATTTTCTCCTTTCAATTCATTGCTTGTTCGCTCGGCTTTACATTTCATCCATGGCCTACGAATCGAACCAAAAATTTTCATTTATTGCCGTCGAATATTGAACGTCTTCACGACGCTGTTGGGACACACCTTTTCCATGCTCAAGTTTTCAGTTTATGCAAGATGCGCAACACATTTTGAAGGCACTCCTCTACTAGTATTTTCTGGAGTGATGGATTATTTGGATTTGGTCGAATATCGCAAAATTCATTTTGGCAACGCGCACAACCTCATTAAAAGTCTGCCTTTAAATATTTCATTGTTATAAACGAAGGAGCGGACGCCTTCAGTTTAGAGTCTATCGCGGCTTTGGTATTGGCTGAATGGAGCCCTTTTAAATGAAATTATTTCATCAGGTCACGAGCACCAATGTTTTTCATGTTAACAAATTCACCCAGTGCTTGCACAATTAATGCCTTCCAGATAAATATTGAAGAACGTAGTGTGTTTCAAATTTTAACTTAAACTGCATTGTAGTTTAGATTTTTTAAATCTACATATAATAGCACTGTTTTTAAAACACCTCCCATTTAGACAGCAGATTGGTGTCTAGTCTCCTCTGGAATTACCCGAATTAATGTGCAGAAGTCAAATAACTCTCCGGATCTGATTAAATAGCTAATGAAAAGTTTATTTGCATCTAGCGCAAAATTCCAAGTTATCGTTACAAGCATTCGCGACAATAGATTTTCATAGTTTGCACTTCTCTCTCAACTGACTCTAATTCAGAAGTCGTCCTTAGCATTGTATGCATGGTATACTTACCACCGATGTTGCAAGCATGGTTTACAAGGCTAAGAATGACATATCGGTAATAAATAATCGTGATCGTGATACCATGCAATGGCTTTGCGTGTTAAGAAAGTTAGATTCACTGAATTGCGGGTTAAGACTACACTGGCTGCATTCCACTCATTATATTTCCCTATCTGACGCGGTCTTGTCTCAATTGATGATTGGCGCGGTCACATTAACCCACTTGTATGCGAACGTTTCTATTAGAAAGCGTTGAGTTCAGCTTTGTGGATGAGATTCGGAAATGTCTGGCCTTAATATTAACAATCACTGGATAGTTTCTGCGATATTTATATACGCTTCAAATTATTTCCTTCGTAAAGGAGCCTTCATTAAATGCTGTTTTTAGAAATATGCAAGCTTTCGAAAAGAAGGATTAGTCCGAGCAATGTTTAAATTGTGAAACTTTTCAAATCCTCCTTTTTCTCATTCAAAGGTTTTGTACATTATTAAAGAACCACTTATGAGAAGAAAAATGAAATATAAATGAAGTCAAATATTTACCTCTGTGTCAGCTCTGCTTTCTGGTTGTTTTCAACTGAAAATATCAATAAAGCACATTCGTTAGGCATTTTACACTGAACAGTTTTTTTTATATTTCTTTATTTTATTTATATGGGTGAAGGAGGATCAAATAAGGCCTGTTTTCTTTTCTTACATGTGACGCTGTCTAAGCATTTTCTCAGATTCACGCCAAAATTTAGATTTCCTCTCAATATTGTTTGACAAACCATTAGGGAAAAATATACAGCCTATAGAAATTTTTTAAATCCGAGCTACGTTTCATGCTTCACGTTTGGTATGGAGGTCATATTTGGTTCAACTGTTTCGTAAATAGCGCATGTTGCCCCTTCAGCAAGAAAGTGTACCCAGCTCTGTAAATATAGCATAATGTGCAATGTCGCAAATGAAAGCCACCTCTTTACATTTAACAAACGTTACACTCAGGTACACTAAACAACAAATGGAACTTATACGCGAAACAAACACGGCAGGTAGATTTCTTAAAGCCCGAATTTTAATACCAAGACTTCATTTGCACACCTATTATATAAACATGTATGTAGTGGAAAAGTAAATGCTTTGCTTGTCCTTTGCTCATGATAAAGTCAATGGAGAACATACACATTTTGTCAGTTTGTTAATGCAGCATCTAAATGTCTACGCCTAGTAGATATCCAATGTCTGCCTACCCGTCGAGCGTGTTTTAATATAAACTACATTTTCGAGATTTCGAATCTATTTCTGATCTAATGCCCTCCATCGATCAAATTTTACAATAAGGGTAAGTTATTAAGAAAAATTTCGAAGAAAGCTAAATAATTGTAATAAGTAAAAAAGCTTTATTCGCTTCAAAGTGAATGCATGGTCGATTTTTTCCATTTTTGCACGAAAAGAGTAAAGTGTTTCGCAAAGTAGACGTGGAAATTGGTAGGATTTCTAACTTTTATAATTTGCGAATAATAAGCAAACGACCATCAATTATTGTTTTGCTAAACGGAGCTGGGTTCACTTTACGCTCCACTGCGGGCTTCTGCTCTAACCAATAGAGTCCCTTTTCCATGCCAACCTGCGTGCAAAAAGTTCCAACGTTTCTATCAAATTTGATGTTGATATCTTCATTTTTACGACCAGGAGGGTGACAACAACAAACCCCATACAGACGGACAGACATAGCTTAATCAATTCAGAATTTCACGCTGATCATAGAATATATTCACTTTATGGCGTCTCTGAAGCTTCCTTTTGAGTGCTACATACATTATGAAAAACAAAAACAAAATGAGTATAACACCATCCTTCGATGACGGTGGATACAATAACAAAATGGACAGAATTTTTGGGCTGACCTCGTCTGATCGTCTCTGATTTAATTTTCATTTTGGAGAAATGACAATGTCTGTCTGTGTGTGGCCCGGCGCGCCAAGTCTTGACGAATCGAACCGTTTGCATGCATTTTTGTTTTAAGCGTCTCTTTCATAAACAGCACAAATTTATTTACAAGTCTGCCTTGACCAAACTGATAGCGATTGTAAAATATGTAAATTTTTTGGCAGTATTTTAACTCATTTTTCAAAGGCAATAATTGTCTTCTAATTTTGAGGTATGGATGGCCATTTTTCAAACGCGCTACAATATCGCTTGATAGTCGAAATAATGCGATTCGCAAGGCATTTATTGGGCATAAGTGCCATGAACTTTTTTCTCCAGCTAGATTAGTTAATCGATATTTTAGATCAAATTTTAGAACTCAATATTGCTTTGGTTATTGTAAGTGTGACTGCGGATGAATCATGCATTTTTTAGAATTGAATAAATGAACTCAATTGAAGATTTCATCATTCTCTTTCAATTTTTGCAATCGTCGCCGTGTCAGCGGTAGGCGATGAACAGATAGGTGGATTAATTGCATTGATAATCTTTTTCTTTACGCAAGTCTCTCTGAATATTACTGCCAGTTACATAAGCGTGCAATTATCCGATTTCTCGCATCGTTTTTGAGAGAACTTTTTCGAAACATTTAACACATATTGACAAGAAATTTTGCATAAGCAGAGCAAATAAAATATGCGATATTTATAGCCATGTTGCGGATAGTAGAAATTTAAAAATGATATCCATATGTTAATAAAGTTTGCTTTTGCGTTAGACGTTACTGGATAATTAATAAAGAATTCCCTAAAAATATTTTTGTGTTAACGAGTTTTGCAAAAGAATCATAATGTGAAACGCTTTAATGTATTTTGGAGAAACTTTTTTTCTTGTTACCTCATTACCTTAACACTTTGTCTCTTATGCATACAATATACTGTAACTAAAATTTGTTTTATATGTATGTGCAGTAGATATGTTTATACAAATTTTGTTTTAGTTTTCCAAAAAGTATTCGACTCAAAAATTAACTCTCTCTGCTTATATGAATCTGATGAAGCCTGTTAGTCGAATTGCAAAAATCAAGCAAAAATTCATGCGATTCATTCATTACGATGTAACACCAATTACATCCTTCTCTCTTCGAAATCACTGAACATTTAATAATCGACCGAATAGATATAATTTTATATCAATATTTTCTTCACATACCATATACTAAAGAGAAAGAATAACATTTGATACGTTATTTAATTTTGTATTGAGCAAAAAATAGCTTAAGCAGAACGATATAAACAAAACAAGTAAAAGAACTATAGTGGGATATGGCCCGTCATTGAATATCCTACACCCATATCCCAAAAAAAATACAAACAAGACAGACTGATGGACATTCGGACTAATAGACAGACGGACTGATGGACAAACAAGCTTAACAAAATGTGGATCTATCGAAAGTCCTTGTGGGTATTGCCGTACGTCCACACTAACTCAATACACCCTTATATAAGAAGTGGTGGAGGGTATCAAAAAACAAAAAAAACAAAAATGTGGAAATAATATGCATCAGATTGTTTTATTAATTTTGTTGTGTGTCTAGGGGCGAAATGCTTTTATGTAAATTGCATCTAAACTTTTTCTTAATGAATTTTGCTCTCAAAGAGAGGAACGAAATCTGTGATGAAAATATTAATTACGAGACAAAATATGTATAATACGTAAATATATGTCTAGAGGTATAAAGTAAAAAGTTTATCTTTACTGGTTTGTTTTTTCTTTTTCTTTTTCTTTTTTTTTTGTTTTTTTTTTTGTTTTGCCAAGTTTGCCAACATTAACTTGCACACAATTTGTGGGCAGTATATTAGAGCATCTTAAAACGACTTTGACCCTTGGTTTTAATTCAGGCATAAAGTAAGCAAAATGTAACTTGTATATGTGTTATATAAATTTATTATTATTGAATATATTGCTTAACAAATGAACTTATCATAAAGTTTTTAAATTTCAACTCATAAACTGTATGCAATATTCTTGTCTATGCTTCTTTAAGTTCTTTTCATTCAATTATATTCTGTATGAAGTATTTTGTAGTTCTTATTTTTAGGATATCTTTTAACGCACTTAGGTTTGTGCGCCTTTCATATTAGTGCTCTTAGAAAGGAATTCATTTTAAGGGTTTTTTTTTTTTTTTTGTTTTTTATTAAGTCATAAATTCCAAAATATAGAAACAAAAAACTTTAAAATAAAACACATTTTCATAGTTTTGATAAAGAATATAACATAACGTCACCTTAATGAATTTACATTAGCGTTGCAAAAAAGCAAAAAAAAAAAAAAAAAGAAAAAAAAGAAAGAAACCAAGCTAAACTAAGCTGAACACACACTTAAGCGCACATACAAAGGAATGAAAAGGAGCCGTAGGAAAAAATAATTTATGGATGAATGCTGAAAATTATGTAAAAGGAAAACTTTTCGCAATGAAAGAGAGAAAATGCAAGACTAAGAGAAGAGTTGTGTATGAAATAACGGCACTCATTAATGCTGTTAGCACTTTTCACTGTTTACGTGTATATATATGTATTTACATACCTATATATATATATATAAATATATAAATATTTTTTTTCTTTTTAATATATAGATGAAAATGATTATGTAACAAAATTAAAATCATAACCAACCGATTTTTATTAAAATCAAAAAGCAAGCAATTCTTAATGCCAAGCATTTTACCGCAATTACAAAAGCCATAGAAAGAAAGTATAATAGAAGATAAAAAAAAAAAAAATAAAAGCAAAAAGATGGATTGAATGATGGAATGAAAGTGTTAAACTTGAACATTAATATTCAATTATAGAAAAATTTGATGAAAGCGTTTGAGAAATCTGAATGAAAAGCCTAATATTATCTAAAAGTCGACTTAAGCCTAAGAAAGTTGACGAATGCGAATGCAAATACAAAAGAAGAAAGAAAAAAAAGCGTGGATTTAAGCAAAACTTCTAATGCACACATCACTACGGGACAGTTACAAGCATAGAACGGATGTTTGACTTTTTAGTTTTCAGGAAAACTTTACTTTCTTTTCATAAGTGCATACATCTCCATTCCTACTGAAATGCGTTTCACATTTTCATATTTAAAACCATTAAAACATTAACGGTTTATAAATTTTGTAAAGACTGCAATGCATGCAGATTCACTTAAGTGAAAATCTTGTAAATTTTACGATGTATGTAAATACATGAATGCCACTCACATATATATGCGTAGTGATAAGCACATGCATAAATACATAATACATCGATCAACAATTCCCAGGATTGACATACGGATATCGTCTCTAACAAAAAAAAAAGGCTCATAGCATAGTCGCATGTAAAACATTTCATATCATTCCAATCATTCATTTATTCAAGCTACACAATGATTTTCGTGACACTACTTTTGTTTTTTTCAAAACAATGGAAAATAGTCGAATTTCATACATTGATTAAAACTAAAAATACCGTTGTAAGTTAC
Organism: Glossina pallidipes; assembly: GCA_000688715.1. Lineage (NCBI taxonomy): Eukaryota > Metazoa > Arthropoda > Insecta > Diptera > Glossinidae > Glossina > Glossina pallidipes. Next base: position 1,002,789 of record KK499854.1, on the reverse strand, counting down.
CATTGGACGGAAAGAACTGTTATAGCAATTCGTCTACGGCAAAAAAACAATAATTTGTTGGCGGTTTGATGATATTGTAAACGAGATCTCCAGATGCGAATGCCGATGATGCTGTGAACCAAAAACAATAAATAGAAAATTCTACTCCATCAGCGAAGAATGGGGTCACAAGAAATATTTGTCATTCTAAGGATACGAAAAGGCATTGCATTCATTATTTCGTATTGAGATGTGGGCGTGAGCAAGTTCTTATCATAATGAGTTGTCGTGTTCGCTCACAGTTAAACGAATAAATCCTGTCCGACGCCAACGACTGCAATCGCGACATCGCAGGAACTTGAAATTCCTCCTTGACCAGAACTGGCGCCCAGTGATTATTATTTATTTGTAAATCTCAAAACGTTGCTCTAACTATAAAGGATTTGTAGCAAATGATCATCATCATCATCGTTATGGAAATTGAAGTCTGTTTAGAACATCACAAGCAAAATCTTAGAAAAGTCGTGAACTAATTGTATCGTTCCTGGACGAGACCATATTTATGATTGAGATCAAATTTTATAAGAAAGTAATTTTTTTGCTTACCTTCTTCCGGCACTTATTGACTTATTGACTGATGCATCGCATTATTTAAAAGCAGAGTTTAAATATATTTAATTTTTATTGAATCAGTTTCCAGTGCTGTTATCATACATTTAATATTTACGGAGTAAGTAAATTTTCTTTATCTAAAGGGCATGTGTATTTGCACAGATTATGCTTATACGTGTGTGTGGGTATAAGTTCCTTTCTTTTGTTAATGATCAAAGCTGCAGCGTTCACTTATGGCATTACGAAGTTCATGAATAGCTGATTCCGTGCCATATCGGGATGATTACCTACTAATAGTTGATGGTCGCTGTCTAAATTCTTCCATTTTCAATCCTTTCTTGAGAATTGAGTTTTCCATTTCGGCTTTGTCTGGATTTATCCGGTGATTTATCCTCCCCACGTCCCTCTTATTAGATTATACAGACTTGTATTAATAGCCAGTGATTTGTAAAAGCGATATTTCTTAAATCTGCCCAAGCAGAGCACCCGAAAACGATGTGCTTAGCTTCGTTCTTTTTTTTTCTTGAAGATTGAGTCGGCAAAGGTAACGCGCGAGATTGCTATGGTTAGACATTTGAGCTTCTTTTGAATTAACTTATGCGTCCGTCTCGCCTTAAGATCTTATTTACCCTGTTGCTGTCACTCCAGTACCATATTCTACTTCACGATAGTTTTAAAAATACTTATTGCTTCTTCCACTTATGAATACTTAATTGCAGCAGATAACATCATACCATAATGTCCCAATCTGTACATCATTTGAACTGTATTTAGCTTACGTAGAAAATGTTTACTTTACGTTACTATTTGCCTTGTGTGTTGGTTTATCTTAACATCGAAAGCATTATTAAATTAACAAGAACTTGATTTTTTCTATTTCGTGTTGCATGCCATCTCGTTTTTTCTTCGCTAATCTCTCTCTATACGCTTAAGCACAGAATGGTTGGAGATGAATGGAATATTCGCCAAGACGATTAGTAGCCCGAATTACTTACTACTTTATTGACGGAGAGGATTTTTTCGTAAGTGTACGCTCAAGCCGGATTTTTCCTGATATGGTCTTCATCATGTGTTTGTTTGTGCAAATTTCTCCGCAATATTAAATAGCTCTTCATCGTTGCTATTAAGAAAAACTTTACCAAACTTTCGGATTTGATCCACGTTGCTCTTGTCTTGTAGTTTGGCTCTTGTTCGTACTTATTGTGATGCGATTTCATTCGAAATTGAAAAAATATATGATTTGTGTATGAAAGACTTAAGATAGACCCACCTTTTATGAGCCTGTCCCTCTGCTTAATGTCTGTCCATGCAAATTTTTATTCAAGCTGCAGATCAGACAATTTTCGAAATATTTTAATGAAATTTTCTACACAGACATTTGGTCCAAGAATGAACGCTTTTGACAATAGTTCCGATCTTTTCCAACTTTTCCAAGCACTCGCCATATAACACCCTATTCTGACATGTCTTTGTATGGAAAAAAATTGCAGTTTTCAAAATTCCTCGGCAAAAGAGGCTGAATAGTAGAGTGTTTCGGCATTCGCAATTGATGTAAAACCTTTAGATCGTCCGGGGAAATTTTTTGAACCGTTTCTACGAAAACTAAAGCTTTATATGGTAACAATGTCGAATTTTCGATATTTCATGGTGCAAATTAGCTCGCAATAGTAAATTGGCAAAGAAAGCTACCTTACCGAATTTGGACTACGTAGGCCTATTTTTTGAGTACCACCGCATACAGGGATGGTCATGACACGTAAACCCTTATATGCGAAAAATCCCTAACCGTTAATTTTTTTCTGATGAAAATTTATTTATGATAGTAAGTAAATAAAAAAATGATGTGGACCTAATTTAAACTACTTGGGTCTATTTCTTGGACCCACAGCACATAAGATATCGCGTGAGTGGTAAGTTCTTCGGAAAAAAGTTTAATTTTTAATATTTTATGATGAAAATTAATTCGTAGCAGCGTTTCAGCCAAAAAATTAAGGTATAGAGAATTTGAACCGCATACGTCAATTTTTATTTTAATCCAACATATATAGGCGCTATCATAAAATGCAAAGTCTTATATGGGGAGAAAATCTAACCTTTGTATAGGCGGGCTTTCAAGAAAAATTATGGCTTTGCGCGAAAGTAATGTGTGCTTTTTGGAGTATTATTACGAAAACGAGCGAAAGTGTACTGAAGGTGATGTGGTGTAGGGTATATAATGGTCAGCCCTGACAGACTATAATGTTCTTACTTGTTTTGATTATTGCTTTTTCAATTGCACTCTAAAAAAACGATTGAAATTTGGTTTGTTTTCGTTTCTTTCGAGTAAACATTGCGCTACACTACTGAACAGCTATACCTTAAAAAAAACTATTGTCGAAGTGTCATGAAATTTTGACACATTTTCTTTCAAGAAAATGATACTATCTTCAACTCCATCCAGCATGGGTTCGTCAATAGTCATCCTGCATCTATATGTCGTTCTGCATCTGTATGTCATAGCACAAAAATATGCTATGTTATGCTATTTATATAACTAAGTTATTATAAGAACTAATTAAGTTAATAAATTAACTTGATAATGATGATGATGATGATGTATTATGATTTTATGTGACTACTTTGTTTGATGGTTTTGTATGATGGCTTTTCATTACGATATATGTGGATGGACGGTGAAGTATGATGATTTTGTATAATGATTTGGTATGACGACTTTGTGTGATGAGTTTGTGTGAAAGATTTGTATGATAATTTTGTGTGCTGGTTTGTGTGTTAGGTTTGTGCGTTATTTTTGTGTGATGATGTTGTGCGATATCTCTTGTTCTGAGTACTCTATATAGCATTTTTCATTCTTCTTAGCGTCATTTTGCATGATTCACGCTTGCACTTGCCTTTCGAAGGCCTATGCTTTCTATTTCGAAGAAGGTTTGCAATAAATCGTTTAAATTATCATTTCCTCCAAGTATCTAAGATGTACATTATTTTTTACAAGCTTGCCAAGCATAGGTATATTAATAATTGTGCCTCTTAAGTTTCTTCAAAAGGGAACTAGCACTTTTAGTACGACGAGATATGAAGTATATATACGTACGTACGTACGTACGCCTAATTGGTAGTGGGCAGTTACAAATTTCCGTATAACAATGCATACTGTAATGTTAATTAAAATTTTCGAAGCGATGAAGTTATCGATACTAGAAAGGTGAAAGGAACTTAAGATAGCGCGATATCCACGTCCAATGTAATATTGCTGAGCTCGATTCAAACATGTTTTCGCTTATGAAATGGAAAGAATTGTTAAGCTTTTGCTAAGCTATTTTATATGCAATGCATAGGAATTATATATGTACGTACAAGCATTTCAATTTTATTTAAAATATTAGTAAATTTAAAAGGTAGTGAATAAAAAAAAATAGTAGAAAGTCTTCTCAGTTTATCTATAACTGCTTTCTTATGCAATGCGCACAATGCTAGCATACATACATACATATATAATGAATTAATATAGTACGACGCAAAAGTTATGAAGGGAATATGCTGCGTCCGTGCTTATAATTTCTTATTACTGCTATTGTAGTCACCGTTGTTGCTGTTGCCACTGGTTTTTATTATTATCATAGATTGTAAATATGTGGTGTGGCACATATATGTAGTACGCTGTTCATCGACGATCATGTAATTATTGAATCATCCTTCAACGCTTGTCATTCATTATTTGCAGGTTAACATTTTATGTACAACTTTATCACGCGCGTTTATGGAGCTTTTGTTTTATTATCATCATTGTGCAACGTAGAGTACATATCGTACATACGTATATATAAATATGTATAAAGGGCAACATAGGCATTATTTATATATTCAAGCTATTGTATTCATGGTTTAATTAAGATAATTTCTTTAGCATATAAAACGGTACACACAGCACAAACACATACATGCATGCGCGCGCACATACATATACATATATATACATATATATATATATATATACACAAATAAGTGCGTGCGTGTGTGTATACATATTACATGTTTAAATACATGCATACATGCACGCATACACATCTATACATATACAGGTAGACGCAAGCATAACTTCATAATGCTTTCCTTGCCGTACTCTCATCTCTCTTTACGATAGTCTCGTTGTTTTCCTTCTTGATTACATAAATTTCATCAGCAATATTTTCTGCACACATATACACATATATACTTCATAGGTATATTGTTTTTTTCCTTTTTTAATGTTTTTTTTTCTGGTTTTTGTTTTTCATCTTTTTCCTCTCTTCTCCTTTATTCTTTTCCATTCATACGCCACAAAACGTGTCATCTTCCGTTTTGTTAGCATACATTGTATACTTCTTATGTGCGTGTGTTTTATCTTCATCTCTCAATACTTAAAATGAGTAAATCATCCTTCTTCTGAGGACCGATTTTAATACGTACAACAATAACAATAACGGTAACAATGTAAACAATTAGTTCATTGTTTATAATAATCAAGATATGCTTAACTATAATACAAGTCGAAGCATTAGGAAAAAAGTAAAATATGAAGAAGAAAAAATGCATTTCATGCATATCTGACTTGCTTGAGAGCATGTATTAATAATTTAAATAACACAATACTAGACTCCGATATTTACTTAACAGCACATCATTTTCTATAGAGCATAAATTTTAAACTTCAATTTAAATGATAATCGATTTTGTGTTCTATGCAAACATAACGGTTTGTTGTATTCTGACAATCCATGTTGGAGTAAAGATTTTACGCAATCTAAAGCAGACCAATAACAATATATAATTAAATAAATAAATAAATAAATAAATAAATAAATAAATAGATCGTACATACAAAGGTAGATTGAAAAGCTTCCGATGTAAAATGGCTTTTTTTTCTTTAAATTGGTTTTTATTCATCCATGTAATCTCCTTGAAGCGTAATGCAATCAGTTCAACGTTTCTACAATATTTCGATTGTCTTGTTTTATAAAACGATATATCAAAATGCTCCCATCCATTATCCAAATCTTTCGAAATTTGCAAACAGGCAATAATCGTTGTCCGTTGCCTGTTGCCCAGATCTGAATTATTTCGCTATTTCGTTTGCAAACTGTCGATGAAACTTGAGTCTAGTACGAATCATTTATAAGCTTTAGTTTCCGAATGGCGCGACGACTGGGAAAACAAATTTACTACCTACTTTTCATGCCTGAAACAATGCAGCCTACTTTTAGGAGCTTCGACATCTTATAAACACTGTTGACTGATGAAGCTAACTTTAAAGAGATGAACGCTAGAACCATTTGATCCCTACTCAGTCAATTGTCATTCAACCCGTTCAAGATATGCATAGCGAAAATCTGATAATCAGATGATTTTTAACACAAAAAATGATTAGCAATTTTTCGCCTTAGTCAGGTTTGGTTTATGTTATTACTTGTACGCTTCACGCATAATAAAGTAGATTGCATGGGCAAACGTCATATGATGTATGCTATTCTTATGCTATTTCTTATTAGATTGACGTAGAAATGATGTAACATTTTCCACAATAAATGGCATTAAGCCTTATTACAGCGCGTACGAAAGATGCATATAAGCAAAGTTCGCAGATGATTAGAAAAACAAGAAACAAAAAAAAATGTTTCTTTAAGTCGAAGGCTATTGCGTTCTAAAAAACTGTCCAAACTATTGAAAAAATCATCATTTATGGTGAAGACAGTTAATCAACACTAGGAGTACATGTTTTTATGTTAAAGACGCTTTGAAATCTCGGCGAGAAACGTTAGCCACAAACATTTTTAATTGCTCGGGAAAATCGAAATGTTTCGTCTAAGAAATTTTGACAGTTTCATCGTATAACTCCGACATTTATTGCTTTCCCTGTAAGAACTTCCCAAGTTTCTAAAGATGACTGACTACAAGAAAAAGCACTTTTCGCCAGGTTTACCCAAAAGGTTCTACAGTGATAGCGTGGCGGTTTTACCAGAAAAATGCCAATAGTAGGCTACCTACCGAAAAGAACACACATCCACATGCACAGAAACGCGTTTATATAGTTGAAATGCGTAAAAGATGTATATCAACAGTATCGCTGACCGATTTGCAAGCCAACGTAAACTATCACTTTTGCTCTATAATAATATCCACTTTGCCCACTTCCTTCACTTTTGTTGATATTATTAGTGTTATTTAGGTATCATTTGTTTATATTTTATTGTTTTATTAGTTCATATGTTTACAAATGTATAAATATGGTATATAAAACTATATGAAATAAACATAGTTCTATGGCATAATTTAAAGGAAAAAATTACGTTTCTTGACAAAAAATTTTAATTTGAACTTAAGCAATAACAACGAAACATTTCAAAATGCCATACACTAATAATTGTAACCTACACATTTTTGTCTATTTGGGGCTCGAGCATATGACCGTCATTTTTATACCCATCACCGAAGCGTGAGGAATATATTCATTTTGTCAAAACGTTTGCAACGCCCAAAAGGAAGCATCAGAGACCCCACAAAATATATATATATATATTCTTGATCAGCATCAAATTCTAAATCGATTTAAGCATATCCATCTGTCCGTCTGTCCATCTGGGTAATGTCTGCTGTAAACGTTCTCCTAGTCACAAAAATGAAGCTATCGATTTCAGCTTCGGCCGAAACATTTGAAATCTTTGCGCGCAGATTTTTATTGAAAATGGCCTAAATCGGTCAAGGAACACACCCACAGCATCGTGTAAACTGAGAACACCTTTGTTTTTCAAAAAGAATGAATAATTGATTTGTTGCTCATTATTCATAAACTATAGCAAATCAATGCCATCATCACACAAAAAAATTTGAACCCATATTCTATGGGCGATGCTGTAGTCTTTTTGCAAAGTGGAAAAAAATTTACCACGCCTACTCAATATTATAGTATATTTGAATTGAATTAGTTTTTCAATACCTTAAACCAAACTCCCATAAAGTATACAGATTCTTGACCAGTTTCAAATTTGGAATGCACCTAAACGTGTCCGCCTGTTCGTCGGCCCATCTGTCCGTTTGCGCTATAACACTTTCCTTCACGATATCTTCCATGCTTATATTCGGATTTGTGCTAACTAAAGTACATACCTTGCATATTGCGACACTTTGCCCCAATATAGCAGAAATAAATCTATTTGATTACAAATAAGTAAATGAAAGAAATAAATTAATTGAAATTTCAATCTACTTAAGGCTTGATAAATATTTGACTGACTATATACATAAATATGTTTGTCATCTTAGTCTTTTCCTTTTAAATGTAGTGTCGTTAAGCTTCGCGCCATAGTAACAATAGTAAATAGGACATAGCCTTCGTGATCTTCGAATAAGTTGGGTTCACCACCAAGAGTACGCTATTTTTGGTGCCACGATGTGATCATGATGCACACTAAGTGAATCTTTAATAATGTTTATGAAGAGAGAGTAAGCTGGTTGTGGTGCAGAATGCGGGCGGAAACGAGCACAATATACCTACAATCATGATAAGGTGGCGTCTCGATATGACACAGTTCGGTTTCATAGAACAAAACTTGTCCGAGAAAGCTAAACAGCATTAGCTTGGAATGTATTATCCTTTCTGCTGTTATCAGCGAGTATTACTCCTTCTGAACAACACTAGCTGTCTCTTATACACATCTAGAATGTATTATCCTTTCTGCTGTTATCAGCGAGTATTACTCCTTCTGAACAACACTAGTTTCAATCACTGGGATATTGCCTGCTCGTACAACATTCAATTTTTGAAATGGTAATTGGAAAATGGATTCCTTGGATGGACAGCCTCAAAAGACTTTATTGTTGTCCTCTCCGTACGAAATTCCTATTTCCCGAAAAGATAGTACAAATAATGTGGTACGATATATGATAGTCCCAAGTCATTTTATTTTTTAAATATACACAAAAAGTCTTTATATGGGAAGTGGTAGAAAAAGGGGTCCAACCCATTCATTTCTTTTCTTTTTTTCGGTTTTTTTTTTTTTTCTTTCAAGTTTTCTCTTTAAGCGCTCTATACTTATCTCTTTAAGTCTCTCGAATATATTAAAATAGCAAATATCGCTGTTTTGTGTGCATAATTATTTTCAAAAACCTTAACAAACCCCAATATTTGTTTCAGAAAAGTCTTTGGAGAGGAAAAAAACTCTCATTAATAAAAACAGTTTTTCTAAAGAAATTTAAAATGAAGCCGTAAAACAATAAAAATAAAAAAAAACAACAAAAACAATAAGAAAAACTTTACACCAGAAATGGAGATGATATAAAATGTTTACATCGTTTGCTACATCGTTTGAATCTGTGAATAATATATAAAATCTTAAAAAGATTAAGTTTGCCATTAGGGCCGATTATAGACAATTGCAAGAGGGACGGTACGTACATAAGAGGCTTAAATTCGAAAGAACTCTTTACTTCTTCAGCCACCCAATCAATAAACGACCGCGATATCCTTTATAGTCTACAGATTACTTCTCAATTTTTTAATCCATTGCAGAACGAGAATGTCAGTGAACAAATTTTAAACTTTCTGCCCAAAAAGTTTTCGGGTTTCAGAATACTAGTAAAACATATAAAGGCCAAGCCAAATAAAAAACAAGGCTTCAAATATATGTTTACTTTACTATAAACTGAGACCGGAAATCAATGTATCTGGCTGCGATTTTGACCCCTGCAATCAATGAAATATTAAATCTTAAGAACAAAAAAGGAAAAGCAATTTAGATGAAAAACTGAAATTTCACGGAAATCATTTCATAAAGTGACCTACAGCTGCTGCCGTAAACAGCAATACCTAAAACTCGCTTCGACACCCAAATGCCATTCAAATTATTTGTACTAAATTTTTAGAATCTTTATGCAAAAATGTTTTCAATCGTTTTAACGACAACGCAACATTTATTATACAACGGAAAAGTTGAGATTTTTCATGTAATTGCCTATGGGGTCGTGGGTGTCTAAGATTCGTCGCTTTAAAGCATTTACGATTTTCTTTCCTTGTTTTCATTTAAATTCTTGAGAAAAATATTTCACTATGGTTAACGAGCGTCATAACAATTCTTAACTTATAACTTCTTTATTTCGTATTGTAGTTTGTTATTGTCGTTGTTGTTGTTGTTGTTCTTATGATTGTGGTTCTTCTTATTTAACGTAAATTTCATAGTCATTTATGAAACTTATATATGGTTTGTAATATTTTGCTTCATAATTTTGTTCTTCTTCTAGTTCGTCTTCTTATGCATGAAACCTTACAACACCACACAATTGCTTTTTGTACATAAAACAGCAAAAATAACAGCGACAAAAAATATATAAAACCAGGCATTCAGCAACAAAGAAAAAAAATAAATAAAAAAAATACAAGAAAATACTAGAAAAGAAATTACTCCTAGTTTGCTCTCTTTTATATTATGAGTATTATAACGATATGTCTGTAGATGTGTACGTAACATATATATATATATATATATATGCATAGCCTTTGGTGTTATTATTATTGTTGTTCTTGGTCTTCTGTTTGTGTTTTTTGTTTCTGTTAAATTACATACTAAATATGTACGTATTGCATGGGACGCATGCATGGCACATAAATTGCAGACATATGTACATATATACGTATATATGTATACATACCCCTATGTGCACACGTAATTATATGTACATATATGTATACTGAGTATATGTTTAAGTCTGTAGCAAAATCTGTGCACATTTCAAATCCTTTAGTCTGCAATCTGCAATCAATACACAATTGTCCGATCAATATTGCAATCACGTTTGTCATATCAATCGAAGTCGATAAACTATTAATTGATCAATGTTGAAGTTATATGCAATGTCTGTAGCCGATAACTCACAAATAAATGATCCGTCCATGCAGAAATTATTTCTGATCTCTCTGCTGACAATATATAATTTATTAGTCGATGTCCCGTATTATGTCTGACCTTTTCAACTAACAAGTAATATATTTTGTCAATTTCAAGCTTACGTTTGACCTCAGTAATCAATGAATTAATTGAATTGAAAAATGTTGAGATTATGTCCGGTATTTGCGGTCAATAAAAAATCTCTCTATTCAACGTACTATCGAGTTTTTAATGTTAGGCAAATGCTGTTTAGAGAGAAGAGACTAACATCTTTACTTTACTGACGAATCGTTCATAAAATCATTCAGTGATCAAAAACTCAGTAGAAAGAGGAAAGTTTTTTGAAGAGCATCTTTTCCTCACAATTCCTCAGCATATGATCTAAACTTGCTTATTTCTTTCAAGATCAAAGTATAATTAAAATTCGTACACGATTGATTGATTGTTTTCAAATATTTTCATAGAATGCCGGCATCAATCGCAAACACATTGAGCGTAGAGAGTGTACAAGTTTACATAAACATAAAAATAAGGAAGTGGTAAAAAAAAAAAGTTTGGGAACAGTTTTTGTTAGAAATTCGCTACGACGCTATGCATAGACACAATAAATCCATATAGAAATAAATAAAAACACAATTTTGTGTGATGTTGTGTTTGTGTTTTGGGGGTAACAGAGCCTTCTCTCTTTCTGACAAGAAGGTTATAATTGTAAGGTTAGTGTTACGTTGAAGTTTATATTGCATGCATTTTGTGTTTTCAATTCTCTTTCTCTTATTTTGTTTTCTTTTTTTAGTTTTAAATGTAGGTGTATATGCACGTATCTTATATAAATGCATACTCATATTAATAACTACTGTTGTTAGTTGCTGCCATAGGATTGACGTCATAGAATTTGTACTTTTATCTCAAAATAAATGCATGTATATATCAATACATACACATCATCAAAAAAAAGAAAAATAACTTCAATATTTCATCAACATCATTCATTACCATTCACCAAGATATATACTCAGCAATGGGGCGAAAGTATACGTCATCGTTTTTTATGTATGATGCAATAATTTTCTTATTGCCCGTCATTGCCATTTTCATCGTCATCATCTCTATCATCATCATCTCAGCAATATTTAAATTAATGGTTCGTATTGATCAAAGTTATTTATGAATATTTTTTTTTTCTTGAGTTACTTTTTAAAACCTCATACGATTACTATAGTTATATGATAAGCGGAACGATTGAGAATAAATTCAAAATTACTTCTCTTCTATAGTGAAAGAGAAGAGGCAGAAAGCAACAACGAGAAGTCTCTCTTGTTTAATCTCTATGCCCATTAGTAGAATGAATTGGAATTATTGCAAACAAAAGCTCTTTGAACGAGCGCTCGGAATTGTAAGATGAAATTGTCGAATTACGCATGCCTAGTAACAAGCAAGTGGACACGTAATCCTTTTTTCGGCAACGAACGAAGAAAATCATCTAGTAACCTTCAACCTTCGCAAACTTGATATCTACCTTTAGGGCAATTTGAAAATATCTATAGTATTTAATATGGGATTTTAACGCATACCATTATTGCAACTAACAAAGCAAAAAACAATTCCTGGTTGTCCGAGTCGCGTATAACGTTTAAGACGCCCAACTCGCTTAGATAACCTAGACTGCCCAATCGCCTAGATCGGCTGAACCATTCGTATATCCTGGATTGCCTAAGTTGCCTAAGTTCCCTAGGTCATGTATATCCCCGATGACACCTATGCCGCCTCGTTTCTATGGTTCTGAAACCAAACTTGTTGAATATGAATGCTAAACTGTCAAAAGAAAAAAAGTTAATGAACTCCTTAACCTAATTCCTCAACTTAATACTAATTGACGAGATACATGCCATATACGTGGTGCAATGATAGAAGAAGTCTTTATATTCAAAGCGTTTTCCTTTTTTATATCCGACAAAAAAGTTCAGAAAGCTTACAGAATGACAAGGGTTATGTACGGATTTGCTCCTCGAGGGCTGTTTGACTACTACTACTACCGATATCGGCTTAAATCAAAGTGCTTATGTATAGCAATCGGCATAATTGATAACTACAAAGTTTGGATACGATTTTCCCATTTGTACACTTTTACATACATATATATGTTCGGCTTTAATTAATCCAACTTTTTTGAAATTTTAAAAATGACATTTTTATTAAAATAACTGTCAAAAACTATCGTTTATAAGAACTAAAATTTTTAAAAGTCAATCGCATATAAACGATGTAATGTTAAAATTTAATAATCGTAGCATACTTTTGGTTACACATTAAAATTAATATGTTGTGTTGCACATTTTTAGCTTAGCCATGCTAAAGCTTATTAAATTTTGTGGTATTTATTTATCTTATTTATCATAGAATCTTATTAAAAAATTTCAATGGATTTACATTGACCCAACTAGCTTCACTGAACACAGACCCACACAAAAAAACTAATATCAAGCTGTCGAAATTTTTAATATAATTGCAAAAAATAAAAAAAATACGGAAATTCATCCAAGCTATTTATTCAATTTACTTTAATTGGATTGCGTATACGAAAAAGTGGCCGATACTTTAACTATAATGCCTTTTTCAACAGTTATACGAACCAAGTAATAACTATGGCTAAAGCATTAGTTAGAAAACGTAGGGTTTGGAGAACTAAATGCAACCACATAAAATTTATTTTTGTTGGCACTTAATTACACTTCAACAGCTTTTATGTCATTGCATGTAAAAGTATTTTATCTAAAGCGAAATATTTTTCGGTTCATTGCTAGAAAAGAGACAAGCAAACATACCAATAAGTGTTTGCAACAAATAAAAAAGAGGTGCTTTTGTTGGTAAATATAAGTGTCATCGAGCTGCCAATTTGAAAATTGTATTGTGTCCACCATCACCATCACCATTACCATCACTAGAACCAGCACCAGCAGCAGCACCAGCACCAGCACCGGCACCAGTACCAGCACCAAAACAATCATCATCAGACGTACCAGTATCAGTAGCACTGCCGCTACCACTACTATTACCACTACCTAACAGAGCCACTAAATTTTCGGCTTAACTCAACATTGCGGCCCAATACACTCTATACAGCAACAATTGCATTTTGTTGCAAATACGAGCCAATTTAGAAAAGCAATTAAAATTTGCGTGTTTGTTTTCAAGCGGGCATGCGAAAAAAAAAGCAAAAAGCAAAAAATAATAAAAGGAGAAACGAAAGAGACATCGACACAGACAGAAAGAGAAAGATACAGATAATGAACGCAAAAGTAAATTACAAAATTTTATAGGCTACAAAAAAAAACCACCTTTACTATGTTACATCAAGTAGATGCACACAAGCACACTATGAATGGTAAATGTGTTTACATTTGTACACGTCTGTTTACCCCTATGAGTGGATGTTTGCATCTGTATAGATGTAAATATTTTGCCATAATATCATTTGGTTGCCAACTTTAATGTGTGTCACTGATATTTATGTTATTTATGATGATTGTGTTTAGTGCAATAATGATAATATTGTTGTTGCTATTACTACTAGTAATACTATTGCTACTACTACTACTACTACTACTGCTACTGCTACCACTACTACACTACTACTACTACTATTACTGCTACTACTACTACTACTACTACTACTACTAGTACTACTACTAATACTACTATCACTGCTATCACAACACCGAGTACAACTAGTGCGTTTGCATATCATATCGTGTTGTTTAGTTATAGATTTAACGCAGATATTGCTCAACTCGCAAATATTTTGCTGACTTTACTTTCACATAAATGTGCACACATTGCCATTGTTTTGAGTTATTTTATGCGCTTATGCACGCATATATTTGTGTGCTCTTATATTTTTATCAAAACCGAAATGACATTAAATTAATTGTGATTTATGTAAATTTCACAATATTGTTATTAAGATTATCTGTGCGTTTCGTAATTTTGCATTTGCAAAACAAAAAAAAAAATTCTGCCTACCTTTAAGCTGATAAAGACAAGTTATTGAAATAATCGTAAAATAACAAACAGACTTTTATGTTTAAGGATACCTTTCGTCTAACGCGTTCTGTCTAAAAGTATCCAGTAATACTTTTATAAAAACAATAAAAAAAACAAAAAAGTAATTAGTTTATAAAAATGTATTATATCGCATTCATACAGCAAGGTCCACGGCAAGCAGCGCAATCTGAACTAACCTTCTGTGGAATGATTATGGTATGACATTCAGTTCCTTCAAAGAATTGATTTCAATTAAGTCAAAACGCCTTCCGTAAAATATTTATTGGCTATGAGACTATAAAGATCTCAAAAAGTGCCAGTTTAGGGTATTTTTCTATTACTTTGGTTAATTTTCGTGTACAATTTTTTGGCTAGAAATTTTTTGCATAACGGTGGACAAAATTAGGCTGCTTCCAAATCCATTGTGCGACAACGCGTTTGATATTAAAACGAGAACATCATAGCCGGGCAAAATCGACCATTATGTACCCTACAGCTCTTCATCTGGTACAGCTTTTCACTCTTGTCGGTCATAATATACCAGATTATTACATGCAAACGCACACTTTCCATGAAATCTCGTATACTGGAGGATTCCCAAAACATCACTTGACGTGACCAAAATTAGGCAAAACACTAAAAATTAAACTTTCTCCCCATATAAGAGCTTGATTTTCGTGATAACCTTCATATATGTTGGGGTCTAAAAAAAAACTATGCAATCCAAATTCCCCAACGTCAATTTTTTTCCTAAATTTTTTGCTAAATTAGTAGTAAGGACCAATTTTCATCATAAAAGCTTAAAAGTCAAATATTTTACTGGAGGGTTTACCTTACCATTCATGAGAAATATTATCTTGGTTGGGCTCCAACAAAAACACCCATGTGCTTCAATCTTGATCCACTTAATTTCTGTGTCAAATGACTATCATAGACGAATTTTCATCGTCAAACATTAACAATTACGCTTTTTTGACATATAAAGGTTTGCATTTCCTGTGAATCCTTATATGCGGTGGTATCCAAAATACAGATCTTCGTTGTCCAAATTCGATGTCAATTTGCTGTTTTGAGTCGATTTTCACCACAAAATATTAAAAATGATATCTTTTTACCATATAAAGTTTGCGGTTTCCTAGGAATGGTGGTATGAGAGAGGGTTCAAAAAATTTCCCCAGCCGAGCCAAATGTTTCATATCAATTTAAAATATCGAAATACTATTACTCAATAACTTTTATTGAGAATTTTTTAAACTTACAATTTTTCCCATATAACAACTTTCCCAAATAAAACGTTACGGGGAGTGCTCAAAAAAACGGACCAATGCGAACCATTAGCGTATATCCTTAGGTCAAAGTAAGTCAGTGTACCAAATTTCATCAGAGTATCTCAATAATTACGTCTTGTTGGTTGAAGATATAAATACTTGGACAGAGAAACATCCGCAAAAATGGATAGATGGACAGAAAAACATAGATTGATCCAGAAAACGATTCTTCATCAATCGGTATAATAAAAGAAGGGCTTATTTTAAGCCATTCTAAATATTAGGTACGTCCCTCCAAACGTAATAAACCTTGTACCATAGATGTCGAAAAAATGGTTTGATCCGAATAAGTTTCAATAGAAGTCGTCCTAAACGTCAGTGTAGCAAATTGCATTAAAATATCTTAAAAATTGCTGCCCTTAGGTAGACCACAAACAAACAAGACGGACAAACCAGCTGGATTGCTCAGCTTAATAATAAAGGGTGGGTCTCCAATTTCTCCAATTTTTCTGGTTATTATATGCGTCCACACAAACTGAATATAACCGTGTATCGCAAGTGGTGTAGGATATAATAATAGATGTCTATCTCATAAAAGCCAACATTTTATATTTCATGGAATTCTAACTTAGTACTTTTGCCGTTTGTGTTCGTTGAAAATGCACTAAAAAAAAGCAGCCTATAATTGGACCAATCCATAATGTCTTTGCATTGCGGAGTAACGGATAAGAAGTGCAAGTTGATGTAAACAGCTCTCCGCGGAACAATACGAGACATATCATTGATCTATCTAAAGATGAATGCGTATCGATTTTAATAATTTACTTTGATTTGATCTATTCGTCGACAAAATTTGTTGCCTACAATTTTTGTAAACAACCGCTCGAAAGACTGCAATCGGTGCAGGTTAACTATTTAAAAACAACTGAAAACAAGTCGCGATGGAAATATTTTTAATCGGTTCACCGACACAAACATAATTTCTTAAAAAATAAGAGAAGGAGACAAATGTTGTGCGTTCACTTAAGATGCTGAGATACATCTCGACGCGTTTATAGCTTTCTCAGTAGTTTTCATAAACATCGCAGAAAATATATTCAATTTATCATCGGTCGCTAACGCCCATAAGCATTTATGCCACTTAGAATACGTATCCTTCCTCAAAGTGAACGGGAAAATCTACTCCGTGTAATAAAGTAATGATTACCATGAAATTATCGCTCAAAATCCACACTTGATCTCAAATTTTTTCTTATCACTTTCGAAAATTGGCTCAAGTCCGTCCCTGGTTACCTTATTTAGTTTTTCGTTCACAGTTTGAAGTTTTCTTTTCCATTTTTCCCTTATACTCTAACAAAATCTGATCAAAGACAATTGTTTACAAGTAGTTACCAAGTAAAATAAAAAGAAACTGATTTGAAATACATACGATAAGCGATCAATTTATTGAGTGAATGAATTGTCGTGCTGTCATGCAATCAATTATCGTATGCAAGCTCGTTGGGGCATCAGTAGATTCGACCAAGACCGTCCAGATTATTATTATTTTTTATTTTCCTTTCAATTTTAAATTGTTCATCAAGCAAAGCCGGGGATTTTTAGCATACATTTACCAAGATTATTAGTCCTTTAGTCCCGCAACAAATGCAAAACTTGTATGAAAACATAGATATATATATTTTTTCGAGAACAGCATTGATGTATTTTCGTAGAACTCTGCCAACATCAAACAATAAAAAAAAAAAAAAAAAAAAAAAATTAAAAACAAAAACCATAACACAGATCTGTGTTTGTGCGTTAAAGTTTGCTCAACAAATATGCACACATATCTAAAAGCAAAGTTTTCACACTTTATTACACTTGCTGTGGAGCAGTCATTATTTATGTCCCCCAACACAGAAACGCACACATAGGCACATGCAGAGAGCTATGCATGCATACAATCCATATGCTCACAATAAATAATTCTATGTTCGATAACACGATGAAACGAAACGAATATCACACTCAAACACAAACGTTTATATGCTTTCCATGCAGATGTGTATTTTTATGTCATATCATATGTTTTAGCGTGTGTTTGTGTTGTGTTTGTGCATTTATGTACATGTATGTGTATTCGTTGTGACCTTTGATGTAACGAAGGACCGCACACATAAATGCTTATGTATTTATGTGTGGGTTATGACATATGCATGGTCGACCCACTGACATAGTGTTTTAATCTCTGTTATATGTCAACTCTCCTTCGTAGAAAGTGGGAGCGAGCCTCAAATGTTTTTATAGAAAGAAAGGAACATGTTTGCAAATATTATCGGATCCCTTTTTCTATGATATATGAAAATACATTTCACATTTCACATTTTTTTACTCACTCCATCTCTATCTATCCCTCTCTCTCTCTCTCTCGCAGTTGCTCTTCTTTTTATCTATTGGTTGGAATTATGTTTTTTTTTTTTTTTTTTTCTTAGGCACTGACGTACACATATAGATTGCGGCCGCATTTGAAGTCAAAGTGTAATTTTCCACTAAACATTTGTGCAAACACATGCATAAATTGCACATATACATAAATATATCATTACCACAACCATCATACACAACGTGTACATATGTTTATTTTCTCTTCTTTTTTTTTCTGCTCAATCTAATAGAACTTTTGCACCATCTTGCTCGATTTACACAAAAGAGCAGGAAAAAAAGATTGTGTTCACACATATAATAAAAGAAAATGCTTAGCTAAGGCCAAATGTTAAAAAAATATGCCAAGTAAATGTTGACTTATATCATTCGCACACTAACAAGTACACACGCAATATATATGTATATGTATGTATATATTTATATATAGATGCGTCAAAACTTATAAACACAAGCAATCCTCTTTGAACCATTATAGACGCTCTGTACGTGCATACGTCTGTGTATCGAGCTAAAGTTTTTGATTTCCTGCTTACATCCTTAAAAAATTGTTCTCTCATTTACTAAAATAAAAAAAAAAAACAATTAAGGAATTTTGAATATTCGACGTCTTGAAGTACGGTTATATTGCGTTTACGTATAGCACAGCTCTCTAACAATCTGCTGACGACCCTTGTTGTAGTTAATTTTCTCTCTCGCATAGATGTGAACCATATACTGCGCTATACGCCAAATGAACTCTTAAGTTTGTGGGAACGTTTTTCAAAGGATTCATTAGGAAAAAGATCTTCGCGTTTTACGAAATTCATAAAAACGTATGAGTCACTTGTCGAAAGTATAATTACGATGATCAGACGTAAGCATCACTTTCAAAACTTTTTTGAAATTTATCCGATAGGCGTGATACTTTTGTATATTTCTTTTTTATATGCCTCAAGAGTCCACTAGCTATCGATTCTTTCTATGCTTGAAAATTGCGAAATAACATTTCACAATACACTCTATTATATATATATATATATATATATATATATATATATACTGTATATATATATACTGTATATATATACGCATGTACACTACGCACCTATACTCTATTAGATATACAATGTACACATGTATATATACATAGATATAGCCCTATGTACACACAAACACACTCACCCACATACACAGCATACCGTTTGCGCGCGTTAAGAATAAGTGCACCGCTTCGAACTACATCCAACCATGCAACCATAGTCATTGAATCGATCTGCCGGCTAAAGGAGCAGCACACAGGATATATGGACTCGCAATATCATCTCGAACACAAGCCAATGAATTCTTAAGCAATGCGGTGAGATGGACTTAATTCAGCCAAGCAGTGGTCATGGGTACTTTCGAGCTTATCTACGCAAATTTAAAATCGTTTCTAGCTCTCTGTGTGGTATCTGTAATGTTATAGAAGATGCTGAACATGCCGTGCTTGGTCTGTCGGAAATACCAAGCCAAAGGAGACAACGACTATAGAAGGAAACTGGAGAGTTTTCTCTCCCCATCAATCATATGACAAACGCACTGCACGACCTGAACAAATGAAAAGAGTTAAAAACAGTTGCCGCAAACGTATTAAAGAAAAAAAAAAAAAGGAGCGTCAACGTAGACTCAGAGATAGTACGTAAACGGCGACCCCTCTGTGAAGGTCTTGCCGAAATGCTTTTTAACTTAAAGTAAAAAATATTTTTACTGCTTCTCAGCAAAAATCATTTAGAAGTAACATTTTCTCCGACTGAGTGAACGTAAAAGGCTTGGTTGAGATGAAATCATTTTCCGTACCTCCACTCATATGGACGTTCCTACAAATAAGAGAATAAGAGAACTTTGTATAGTGTGACTGGCGATGAAAAGTGGATCTACTACGACATTCCCAAGTGCAAAAAGTCATAGAGAGCCATCCACATCGACATCGAAGCCATAACGTTTTGTTGTGTATATGGGGGAATTAGCAAAGTGTATTGAGATACGAGCTCCTAAAGCCGATTACAGCTATTACTGCAGCTACCTATTGACGCCAACTGAACAAATTGAACCATGTGTTCTTGGACAAGCAATAACGGATAAAATGGCTTCCATATGAATTGATTGAAAATGCCATTTTACCCACACGTTCCAAGAGTTGTCACGGCCGCCCCGGCGTACTCACCGGACATGGCACCTTGTTCAGATGGACGCAACACGCGGTTCCGCAAAATTAAAAAAGTGCCAAAACGGGTCAATGAGTGCATCGCTGCCAAATCAATGTCGAGCTTCCAATGCGGTATCGATATGTCGCCGGAAAGGTTGAAAAAAGTTATAAAAAATTTTGGAAAATGTTTTGATTAAAATACATTGTACCAGTTTTTCTCAATAAATGCCTTTTTCAAGTGAAACGATGGCCAACATTTTTGCAAGCACTTAATAAGTGGTCAATTTTCATCACAAAATAATGAAAATTATGGGCAGTTATGTGGTGAGGAATCCATAAAATGAGCCCATCCAATGCAAAATTTTCTATCGGGATTAGTCGTAAAAAGAATTTGATTCGAGTTCGATTTTAGGCCAAAACATCGAAGGCCCGGTATCGAATTTTATTACGAAATAGTCAAGTGTCGACAGCATCGACCTCAGCGACCTCAACGGCCAGCAAACTCATGCCGCGAACTATGCTATTCATGAACACGACGCCTTTTTAAAGGTATCAATTGAAACTTTCATCAAATGGAATTATTATGAGCAGTGACTTATCAAACAAAAATTAATTTTCTTTAATTTTTTTAATTATTATAGATAAAATGGAAAAGGACCCCCGTACAGTAACCCTATCATCGTCAAGACATCTGACACCATGCATTTGGAAATCATGTGATGGCAGTTGATCGTAATGTAAATTTCGAAATTTGCTTTTTACATGTTCTGACTGCAAAAAATCGTTTGGTCGCATTTCTCTCTCTGCGAATTTTTACTGAAAAACAAGGGGAGGTAAACATTACAAATAACCTACGGAAACAATGTGCGGAAAAGTTATCGATCAAAAGGGGAGAAAAGGCGAAGTTTATCTTGAATCCTAAAGAGGCTTTGCTAAGTACGGTGTTGTAATTGGATGTAAATCTAACATCACAAGCTATTCGTACCACGCGGAATGATGGATTTGGATCTACACCTTCGACGATCAAAGTGATATTAGCTAAAAGTTCAAGTAGATGCAACGAGAAAGTTTCAGCAGAAAGACGGAAACTCGGGCTCTTATGAGAAATTGAGGAAATTTTACTAACAGAAGGTTTTAACGCATACTAGCCTTTGTTCTAATCATTTTAGAAATCTACAGATATATACCCGTTAGGTTAAATCATAATCAGAATTTGATTGCTCCCGAATGCAGTAAAAAAAAAAAGTAACATTTTAGAGCACAATATTGTCAGCAGTTAAATCATAAAAGAATAGAAGATTAGTGAAGAGTAATAAGCAACTGATCCTAATACTCGCAATTAGAAGAAGATTGGGCAATTTTTCCTTGAACCTCTGTGAGGCAGACGTAATTTTTTTCAATATCTTTTCTTATTTACCTTCTTTCATCCGTTAAATCACTGAAGATGCTCTTGTAAACCCAATTTAATTGACAATTTCACTTCCCGCTACAATGTCAACGTCAGCCTGTTCATCAAATAAGTACTTAGTCCTGTTTCTGCTCCACAATCTTAATGAAAATCTTAATGTAATACAAATATTAATCAATCAAGAAGAAAATTAAAATTTATACAACATATGCAGCATAAACGCAAACGCTCGTACACGAACGTCTACTATAAGAAATGAGTTTCGATTGCCTTGTTGATTGCATGCTATGCATGCATACATGCTCACATGTGAGCTCAATGGAAAGCCATCGAAAAAATTGACTTATGATAGAAGACAAGGTAGAATTGAAAATAAAGATTGACTTGCGACAAGGTTAAATTTAACAGAGTTAATAATAATAATAATAACAATAATAATAATAATAATAATAACAGCAGCAGCAAGAGAAACAACAAAAATAACAACAACGGTAAGTAAATCGCAATAAACTAAACTCAATGACAAAATGGCAGAAGAGAAAGTAAAGGATAACAAATAAATAAGGTTTCTAGGCTTTTAAACAAAACAAATAAAAATTAAAGAAAAAAAGTTATTTTTAGAATTTCCAGTTAGTTATTAACTTCAATGCCTATAATAAGCTGGACTTTTTTCATATTTAACGCAGTACCCCGTCATAAGAGGTTTTTTTTCCTTTTAATGATGTGCAACCAGTCAGGAGCTTTTCTTTAATCGTATAACACGACGGTCGGACGATCATAAAGAAGTGAGGAAAGAGACAGACATACCCAGTGGCCTCCGTTTAGTGGATGCGTGTCGGCCGTATCGGTTAGTGTTATTCCTTTACCGACAAATGAAAGTCGATTTTTGGTATTCAGGAATTATGTACAACCAGATGTCATCCAGACTTCATCGTTAAAGGCGATATCAGCTGAAGCTATTGGAGTCTATTATTTCCCTATTCACGATGGAAATATACAAAATTGCTCTTTTCCTTTGTAATGCTTCAACATACGCATCAAAGACTCCTTTTCATTTATTATGTAGATATGTACCGGACTCACCATAATAACAAGGAGGATACAATTTCTTTTTTAAAAGAAGCAAAAAAACACAAACATTTTTGTACACTGAACACTGAACGCAATCATTATTCACCACGAAATTTTCAAATATTTTATTCACTAAATCTGGCCTAAATTCACTAATAGCGTGTCTAATATTCGTTGTTAATGCACGAACAGAGTCTGGCTTATTGTATAGTGCAGATCAACGATTTCAAATAAGTCCACACGAAGCAGCCCAAAGATATTAAATTCTACTTTCTTAGAGACCGTCTCGCAGAAAAGTTTCTTCAAATTATTACATCATCGAATAAATCGATTATTTGACGGACCGTTTGACATGCAGGCCGGCACATTTTGTTGAAATTCTTCAAAATGATTCTTTAAATCAACATTTTCTAATTAAGATTACAAGAAAATTCTTTAACATCGCAGTCTCCATTCACGTTAATGGGATCTCCAGTTTAATATTCAAAAAAGTTAAGGCTGAGAATGCCATTCGCCCGAAATTCTCGCTTTTATTGAAAGTAAGGTCATCTCCTGAATAAACTGTAAATTGACTTTACAGCAAAAATGTAAATTTCGCTTATTCATTGAATAATTGGGATGAATATGATCTTCATCTGAGATTGACGATGATTTAGTTAAAAGCAAAATACACAAAAGGTTGCGAAATGAAGGCGATTATCTCGATAATTTTCAAATATTATTAAGGCGTGTATTTTTCCCCAATAAAATTGCCAGCCTTACATAACACAACTAATCTACACACACACACATACACACAAGTTTTCTCATGTTTCAGATATGGTCATAATGTCAAATGGAAATCATCTTACTGCTATTGAAAAAATTTATAAATCCAATCAGTTTTAAATAGCGTCTGTCCCTACGACGGTCCGATTATCTGTGCTCCTCAATTGAATTGTGGAAAAGCACAGGAGCCAAAAATTAAGGTAAAAACGTTGCGCATACATTCTCAGTTAATGGCCTCAGATCAAAATGAAATACGCCTAATAAGAAATGATCGAAATATCTTTGAAGAGAAATTATCCTCCTCCAATTACTATGAAAACCGTAGAATGAAAAATACAAATAGCGTCTCATGTATATTTGAGTTTATTCGTTATAGTCCGCATTGATCAATTGTAAGAATTCTGAATTTAATTTTAAGAAATCGTAGGCATTTCATAACTTTTTCCGGCATAGGTAGACTACTCAGATTATGGTATATATATAAAAGCCAAGAGTTGAGGTAACATTACGAGTTATCGATCAAAAAGCTTCTAAAGTTTCCAATGATATATTCTGCAGTATCGTAGTATTCGAATAGCATGTATTTTCGTTCTCTTCTTCTAGGCAAGCAAAACGCAAAATTTCTCTATTTTATATAGAGAGTTGAAATTTCGGATTCTTTATAGCTACGCCTCGCAGCATATCTGTCGTAAGAAAATATGTGAAAAAATGGGCGAGAAAAATCAAGAATTTCAATACGTTATATTTTCACAAATAATGAGCGGTTTACAGCAGGTATCGCTTAGTGTCTGTCCATGTGACGTGATGTTTATGGAAATTTCAAGATAAAAGATGAGTTTTTTTTTTTTTCGTTCGTTTCAATTTTTATCATTGTTTTTATCCGCGTTCGCTTTACTTTCGTCAAATCTAGGATAATAATGCTTGAACAAGAACTTTTGAAGCATGCTTCAGAGTGCTCAATGCATCGAATGATAAGATTCATACGAAACATATCGCATGATTATAAAGACGAAGAGGTTGTATCCTTTACATCATAAAATTTCTTCTTTACTCGAAAACAAATAAAAATTTTAAATTCTTTTTAAGCACACACACACACACACACACACACACACACACACACACACACATGCACACGCGCCCAGACACACAGCCAACCACATATATATATGGCAACGTTTTTGTTAGCCGGATCACTGTTAAACTGAAGCAATTTATATTAATTCACATATACATTGCGACATATATTATGTGCAAAAGTAAAATTTTATTTTATTTTTGTTGACTGAAATTTCCGGTTGATTAATATTTTTATTTTTTTTTTGCTATTTTTTTCAATTAATTTTATACTTAAACATTTTATGGTATAACAACAAAAATGCAAATAATATAATGTATGCTTTTATAACAAACTATGCCAAGGACACTAGGCATTTAGATATAAGCCTGTAGTATGTTTGTGTGTGTGTATATATACGTGCGTACGTGTGTGCGTATAACGAAGAGAAAGAGTGAATGAGTAAAAAACACTGCAACCATTCATTCTAGTCCTCTGCACGTACGAATGTGTTGTTATTTTATATAATTGAAGCAATTATTTTATACCTCCACGGCTGTCAACTGAATACTAATTCCGTTAATTGTATTGTTAACATTGAAATATATTGAGGGTTATGTGAAAATTGAAAAAAAAAAAAAGAAAACAACACAAGATTTAATGAATTTACTGTTTCCTTCCGTTTTTTCTCAAATAAAAAAATGTACAAAAAAGTTTAAAAAAGTTAAAATAATAATAATAATAATAATAATAATAATAATAATAATAAAACAAAGATTCAATAAAAACTATGCAATAAATTTCTTCTTAACTTCAAATCCTAAAGTTAGGCAAGTGTTTTTCGTTTTTCCTTTTGTGCTTTTCTTTTTTCTTTTTTCTTTCTTTGGGCCGTTAAATTAAAGAGTTTTCAACAAAATTTCCCCAATGGCTAGAGAGAAAAACAAAAATCTTTACAGATGTTGCTGAAATGCGAAACAAGAATACGTAGAAGAGCTGGATGAAAATTCGTAAAACAACAAAATAATTTGTTGGCAACATTTTCAAAACTTTTACAATAAATTCTCAAATATTGAAAACATGTACAATCATTTTATCTCTTTCGCGTTTATACGAAACACTAAGATTTTTACGCGCAAGCCTCACAAAAATTGAAATCTTGAAATTTCGACTCCAAAGAAAATCGCTAAATTAAGTTTAGAAAAGCGAATTAAATGCTATCAAAGCATAGATATAATAAAAACTTGATTTGAAAATGGAATTGCGTTCCTTTTTTTGTTTTTCAAGCACAAAAAGTTCGCCGGGAAAATTTAATACTCTTGACAAATAAACTGAGAAAGTCATTGGAAAGGGTTTTGTAATTAAGCATTTTTGCAACACGAAAGATTTAAAACTTTTGATCAGCGACAGTTTATGTTTACATTTATTCAAAGAATGAAACATTTATTCAATTTTTGAAACGCTCTATCTTAATATATGTTCTATTAAAGAATATGAGTATGCTAAAAAGTATCCAAAATGATGCCCAAGTTAACATATGGCGAACCGTGGAAAGCACAGTAAGATGTGGCCACATTCATTTTTCCACCTATTACTATGTCCGCGCGCGTCTGTCGGCATGTCTTTCTATCCCTACAGCACTTTAAACGGTTCTCAAGTCTATTTGAGGATTAGTTGATTCATCCATCAGTCAACTTATCCGTGAAACGATTCAGCCTCCAATATTTTAAATTATATATCCCTCAATCGGTCGGGAAGCTACATCAGGCATCTAAGAAATCTTTCGTTTAACAATCTCTTCACCTGCCGTTATATCCGATACATTTTGCAGCTCATCTGTCCGTGGAATAAATCGTTTTTTGGTCTATCCATCCTTTAAGTTTCCCCGACTTAAGTCCTGCTTTTCGTAAGTCCATTGCTCTCTGAGTTTCCTTTCAACCGTTCATAAGCCGTATTCAAACAATAGCAGCTCATAAGTTCCAATGGCTTTTCGGAATTTGTAAAATTCCGCGGCAATTCCGACCTTTACTTATCTGAATATATTAATCCTTTCAGATATTCGCCAATAATGACTGCGAAATTCGAAGCAACCTTATATTACCTATAATCTACGACATATTGCACGTAAAATAATTACATTTGTTTATACATTTTTATATTCGCAAACATTTACGCGACCACTTAAGTGGGTGTAAGTAGGTATTGTACGTACATCTGCAAGATACTAATGTATTGCAATTTTTTTATTATGTCTAAATAAAAGTATATTTTCTATGTTGATATTTCAATTGCGATAACATAGCGTAACATCACAATCGCTTTTTTTATAAAATACTTATATGGGGTCGTAGGTAACGTTTTTCTTATTTATTTTTTTTTTTTTTTTCAAGAAGTGTTTTGGTAAAACTGTAACTGTAAGTATTACAAATATTTTTAAAAAACTGAAAGGAAAAACGGCAATTACAAGAACAAACAGCGTAAACAAAACAAAAGAATGAAAGAACAATTTGGACAGTGTATTGGGACCACACTATAATGCATAAATGCATGCATGCATGCATGCAATATTATACACACTTTGCTATGTGTACCGAAGCATTGATATTTTTAGCCCATAATAACATGTAGATATTTAATTATGTACATATATATACTCGTATGTATGTGTATGCAATATGGAATTATTGATAATGTAAGCTATTTAAATAAATATTTTTATTTTTTTTTCATTTTTCTTAATTAAAATAAAGCATCCATTCATCATTTGCTCGCCTAGGTCGGCATTGATATAAAAAATAAAAAATTGAAGCTGCTGTACTGGCGGTATGCAATGCAAAACGTCTTTAGATGAATCATATGTGATATTGATCTTGATTAAACGTAGAGCTGACTAGTAAAAATTTCCTATAACTTTTCGTCTAATAGAATACTTGTAAGAAGAGGAAGAGTAGTGATAGTTAAACGCATAAGAGTTTCGAATGTGAAGGCAGCTTACCTCGTTATGTTATCTTAATCGCAACTTTCAGATAACTTTTTAGGTATAAATAAATACTTTTGATTAATCATGGAACGTAATAGTAAGTTGTTTATATATCAAGTTGTTCGGAAACTAATTTCTTATAATGCGTAAATATTTTATCATGAACGATGAACGATCTCTCAGCGATCTCAAGAGTTGTTATTCGCCGGTTTGCATCAATTAATGCCTTTATTCCATCTTCATCAACTTCAGCTGGTCTCTCAGGACGCCGGATCGAAATTTGGCACCGGCATTGGTTCTGTCAATACATCTTCTCGGTACACATCGAAAAAAATAAAAATCTTTAATATTTTCTATCATTTCTTTTTTTGTTGTCGTCGATGTTCAATGCAGTTTTCCGTGCGTATGTTATACTTAAGCACACCGGCCCTCACATATTAACTCGTCCTATACACGCCTTGTATATATGTTGACATCGTGTAATAGTATCTTTACATTTACATAACAAGTTACATTTACTGTGGTTTCGTATCTTTTTAATGAAAAATTTATGCTTTATCTCGTTAATTAGATGTCTGTTAAAAAAACAAGCAAGAGCAAACTCTGAATAACCATCACTTCAATTGCTCGCTTGATACGGATCGACATAATTTTTGTTTTAAACGTTTAGACAACTCTAACATATATACCACATTTCAAATTGACATCTGCCATAGATAGTGGACCATGGAGGAGATTAGGCCGTTAGATCGTTCGGGCAATGTTCAATTTACATTCCATCATTTACTTTAGGACTTAACGATTCTCTCAAACCTTGCTGCGGGAACGTTTTTAACATATTTATATCACGTAACCGAATTTTGTCAAAATGCTTCAGAGGCCCCACAAAATATACATATTCTTGGTCAGCAACATCATATTCTGAATTGATTTTAAGCATGTCCGTCTGTCCATCTATCTAATACCTGTTGTAAATTTCGTCTAGTCGCAAAAATTAAGCTATCGATATGAAATTTGGCAGATATATTGGAAGTTCTTGTATGCAGGTTGGTATTGAAAATGACTGAAATCGTTTGAATGACACGCCTACAGTGACGCGTAAACTGAAAATACCTGTGCTTTTTGAGAGGCATACAAAATTGGGTCTTTGTTCATTGCTCATAAACTACAGCAGACAATAAGTAGAATACATATTCTGTGGGTGATGCAGTGGTGCCTGTGCAAAAATGCCAAAAATTGACCACGACTATTATAGTGTATTAAAATTATTTGACATCCTTTTTTTGCATCTTTCATTGGATAACGGAGGTGACTGTAAAAGATTCCATCCCAATCGAATATAATTTTCTTCTTTTTTTTTTTTGTCTTTGTTTTCTTAAAAGCTATGAATTGTTGATAAATTTTCCGTTTCGCGTAAGTGAACTTCCAATAATCAATATGAACTCGCCCATCAGAATTAACAGATAAATTAAGAAGTCATCGCTGGCCATGAAAGGCCTACAAAATTCTACCGAAACTTCTTTTATGTCTCGTTATTTATTTATTTTTATTTTTTTTTTATTTTTTTTTTTTCAATTTTATTACGTTATGTTTATTTATGAGTTTATCCGTGTAAATAAATACAAGTTTGTGGTCGCATTAACCGTTTAATTAATAACAGAATGTAAACCCAAACCTTCCGTACACGCGCGCACCTATACCATGATGGGACTTATATTAAAATTGTACATGCATGGCAGCATGATTATATTAAATACCAACATGTTCTCTTTTTGCCCTTTTTGAAAGAAAATTTATAAAATGTATGCAATAAAAACGATTTAATTAATAATAAACCAACTATTTGTGGTGAGAAAATTTTGTAAAATAATTCCATATTTAAATTAATTTAAAAATTATAAATTTGTACAACAGAGAAAAAAGAAAAGAGAGAAGAAAACACACGAAACGCAGAATAATATTCAATCGAAGAGATCATAATTAATATTTTAATACTCACGTCCTGAATGGTTTTAAATAAATACCTTTTCAAACTAAAGAAGCCATTTTCCAATTAAAACTTTAACGTTTGGGCTTTTTGCGTAAGCCAGTCGTACGAATCAAATTTTATATTGAAATACTTTGCTTCCGTTATGTAGAGTTTTCCACGATCGATGCAACTGATTTTCGAACTCGTTTTCAGGGTAATTTTATAACACAACAATAAAATTGCAGGTGATTTGAGTGACTTATTAAATCGCTTGATTAACCTAGTTGTCGAAGGTATTTCGACAGAAGTGATAAGAGACGGCTTTACACTAAATTTATTTTCCTGACCAACATTTGAAAATCGTATTCATGATTTTAGTCGACGGACAGCAAGCACGACGGACATGGAAGCAAAGATGGCTAACTTGGCTACAAGGAATTTATCTACTTTATAGTATCTCCGATTTATATTTATTTATTTATTTATTTATTTGTTTATTCTACTTGTACATGAAACTCATCTAAAACAAATGACAGTCGAGTTCAGTTGACTCTTAAAGTAAATCTTAAATGAATTAATTTTAAAACTTGGTATAATAAAACAAATAAGAAGGAAAAAAGAAAAAAAAGCATGTACACAACTAGCACGGAGCCCCACCCACAACCGGTGAAGGACCAAATTGCAAATGAGCCCCTAAGCTATCGCAAATATTCATAAGCTTGGCAACCGATAATAGTTAACAACAATTAGTTTTCGAATCATAGTGGCTTTTTAGGGTTAAGAGCTAGTTTAAGTACGACATTGGTAAATCACGTGTATTAAGCAATGTTGCTTTAATGGACTTTAAAGAGTCCGATAATGAGAATAAGTGATAGATGTCATTTAGGTTCTTGCAAACAACGCTGAGCGGGTTAAACAGTTCATAATTATATTTACATTGACTAAGCTTTACCAAGATAAAGTGCCTAGAGAAGCGGTTAGGGTTATTTCTCCAAGTAATGACGGCGAGTCAATCGGATCCCAACCTTCCTAATTCCTATAGACAAACAGCAAGCATTGCTTTAGAACAGATTCAATTGAGTCTACGTAGCACCTACATGAAGGAGAGCACACAACAGGAGCATACTCGAGTATAGATCTAACCAAACACATGTACAGCCTTTGGTATTGCAGGGATCATCAAGCTCTTTGAACCACCGCTTTATAAAACCGAGCGCGGACATAGCTTTGCTTAACGAGAGCTCAATATGCAAGTTAAAACGTAACCTACGGTGAAAGAGAACGCCTAAATCTGTGAACGAATCGACGTCATCCAACTTGTGCGAATCTATAAAATACTGAGTAAAGAATAACTTCCGTCTTGAGAAAGAAAGCTTCTTACATTTACTTAGATTTAGTGTCATATGATTCAACGATCACCATTAAAACCTAATTATTCAGTTCAATGTGAATCTGATGTGATTGCGATTCTATGAAAAAGGAAGAAAACAGTTTCACATCATCAGCATACATTAAGATCTGGCTGGATTTAATCACCGAAGGCAAATCATTAATGTATAGATTAAATAAAATGGGTCCTAAGTGGCTCCCTTAAGGTACGCCCGACGTAACGGGGAATTCATATGAGATGATGAAGTTAAAGAAAACCCTGAATGACTTATTATGCAGTTAAGAGCTTATTCATTTCACTAAATGGAAAGGGAAGCCAGAGGCTTGGAATTTGAAGATAATTAATTTATGGTTAAACAAATCGAACGCTTTGCTAAAATCAGTGTCTATTACATCAGTGCGAGAGCCACTAGAAAAAGCCTTGAAAATAAACAAGTAAACTTTAACAGATTGGTGACCGTAGATCTCCCATTTCAATTAGCCATGTTGGAGTGAAGAAATATACGATTTGATGGCAAAGGGCAGATGCTGAGTCACAATTCTCTCGAATAGTTTAGGCAAGACACTCAACTTGGCGACGCCTCTATAGTTCTCAACAAGATGTCTACACCCACTTTTGTGAGCAGGAATAAAAAAACTACTCTTCCAACACAAAGGGAAAACACCTAAATTCAAGGACTGATTAAAAATGTTTGAGGCAACACAACATGTTCGACAGCGCACGATTTAAGTACACATGCTGGAATTCCATCAGGTCCAGGCGCACAACTGTATTTTCAAAAACTCCACCCTTTAAAAACGTCATCTTCAGAAATAATCAAATTAGGTATTGAAACCAAGTTAGTTACAGTATATGAGTAGTTTGCTGATAAATCGAAATTAGCAGTCGAAAAGTGTCGTCGGAAGTACTCAGTATTTGATAAATGAGATATAATGGGCCTGAAGAAACATTTAGTTTTTTGAAGGCGACAGGACTACTGCTTTGGTATTACGGGGTCGATCTCGAGGGATAAATTCCTTAATTAAGGATCCTACTGGCCACAGTGGTTTATTTAACAATATATCACTGTTTTGAGTCGGAACTAGTATTTTAAAAGAAGAGATTGCTCTAGATTGAGAAGGAGCCGTTTTGAAAATGCTAACGCGCTTTAAGTTGACTGATGGCACTTTCGCCGCCCGATAGCTTTTTATGTTATGCACCGTGCAGGTGCCAGTCTTGACACAAATATTGCTTTTCTGGGAGGAACTGCTGTCAAGGGTATGTCATTACTACTAGGAACAGTAGGGTACACGGCTGGGGCGTTATGAGATGGGGAGAATATTGAGGGTGTTCCCACATTTGCACGAGCAGCTTGAGCGACATGCCTAGTTTGGTGACCAGAGTTCACGCTCGAACATACAGGGGGAGAAGATGACTTATTTTGCTCTTTATTTTTTATTTTTATTTTTTTTTTATTATTTATCATCGAACGTACGAATCCACAAGGTTTTCCCTTATCCTTTTCGTTTCTAGCTTTCTTGATGAATTTCTTGATGGCTGTGGTTATCTCAACGCCACGATTGCATTAAATATTGCAATATTTTCAAGGCAGACGCCCACGATAAAACACGCAGAGCACACCTGAAATGCTTAGTTCTACAGTGTCTACACACTTTATCACGTTCCACGTACCGATACTTCGTTTCTTAGGCACAACCATATCAGCCATCTTAGCCAAGCTTGGTTCATAGACTTGCAGTGTTACCCATTAATTAGTATATCATTTTTGATAGATCGAAAGCTGAAAATACTACATTTTCGCCGCAAACAAAGTTTTCTAATTATTATTTTGTCGTTATCTCTTCAAAAGTCTTGCAACAACTCTTCATACCTTCAGCTCTCCATATTAAATTCGGAGATTTTGCTACTTGACCGTGGCTGACGCGTTTTCCAACCAGCCCCAATTATTCAATTTTTGTACATGTGACCAACATATTTAAGCTTTACACTCATTAATCTCAGATTATATGCATCATACATCATTCTCGTAATGTAACTTTCTTGATCTTGCAGACCAACGGACACGGAAGAATCAGTACCCGATTTCATGCTAACGAACAATGCTTGTTCTTTATGTGTACGATAACTGTGAAGCGAACAAGATAACAAATTTATTATGATTTCGCTTTGCCTGATGGATCGAGGATAAATCGGTAATAGTTATTATGAACAAAAAAAGAACATTAAAAGCTTGAATAAATATTTGTAGGGTAGGTATTATCTATCGACAGTAAGAGATTAACTACTAAGCTCTATCGATAGCAAGAGATCAACTAATACCCTTTAAGCATAAATGAACAATCACGGCTCTAAGTCGGCAATAAAGACTATACCGAAACATAGTTAACACATATGTCGACATCATTTGCGATTTTATTTTTATGATGTTATCTAAAAACGTTTACATCAGTTATAGTTTTTTTTTCCGAAATACATATTCATTTCTAGATTGCTTTTCATAAAATTTGCTAGCGGCATTACATATTTGAATTTAATTGCTTGTAAATTCGTAAATAACGTTCGCGTATTTGCGCTCATAAGCTTCTTAAAATATTTGCTTTTATTTGTTTTTATTATTATACCCATCACCGAAGCGTGAGGAATATATTCATTTTGTCAAAACGTTTGCAACGCCCAGAAAGAAGCCCCACAGCAGAGACCCCAGCATCAAATTCGAAATCGATTTAAGCATGTCGGTCTGTGTGACTGTCCGTCTGTGTAATGGTTGTTGTAAACATTCTCCTGGCCACAAAAATGAAGCTATCGACTTCAAATTCGGCAGAAACTATTAAAGTCTTTGCACGCAAGTTGGTATTGAAAAGGGACCAAATTGTTCGGCGGACACTCCCTTAGTACCACGCAAACTGAGAACACCTGTGTTTTTCCAAAGAAATAAAAAATTTGTTTTTCATCATTACTCATAAACTACAGCAGATATATGTACAAAAAGTTGAACGCATGTTCTATGAGCGATGCTCTGACGCCTGTACAAAAACGTGTAATATATATATAATAAAGTATATAAATTCTTGGCCAATATTGAATTTAATATGCACCTAAGCATGTTCGCCTGTTCGTTTGTCCATCTGTCTGTACGCCCAACTATCCAGTATATGTGGTAAACATTCTCCCGTTGGCGAAAGTGCAGATATCGCATACAAGTTTACAAAAGAATTTGGAAGTGACTTATACTTTTTAAAGGACCTAGTCCTTTTAAAGGCGCTCACACGCCTATGCGAGAAAAATTTTTATTTTGAAAATAGAAAAAATCAGCCACACCCTCTCAATATTATAAAACAAAAAACTTTAATTCTTTTGTTTCTTTTTTTTTTTTTTGTCTTTTTTAGGGCAACGGTCATGGGTATAAAAGATTCGGTATGACCGCATATATAATTTTCTTACTTGTTATAATTATCATTGGTATTTTTTCAATTATTCATTTTCATTGTTTTGAGAATTTATTGAATTTTTGGTGTTATGAAAACAGTTCAAGCGTGACCAACATATAAATAAATATATGTTTAATACATGTAAACAAAAAAAAACAAAAAATCAAATAAATGATAGAAATGAATGCACAAAATCGCGCGCATAAGTAAGTGCATACGAATATAAATAAATTTCCATAAGCGAATTCAATTATATGGATATTTGATTTTTTTTGCTTTAAAAAAAGAAGGGAAAAAATTGCATTTAAAAAAGTTACAGGTAGCGTGCTTGATTAACTCGTTTAAAAACAATGTAAAGCAACTAAGCAGTGCTTAACATATAAACATTAGCTTTTTTCAGAGAAAACTAATAATTATTAGCGTTATTTCTGCTTTTTTTATTCCGTTCTCGTATTCGCATAGGATAGAATAAGGAAATTAGGGAGAGAAAGAAAAGGGAGAAAGAGAGAGAGAGAGAGAGTAGAAAATGTCTTTATCGCACATTGATAGTTCTTAAAAACTATATATATATTTCAGTTCTATGACTCTTAAACGCCTTGCGGTTTTACACACTTTTCCTATATTAATAGCATGCGATATAGTGAATATTGAACGCAATGTCAAATTTTAATTAGCATGCGATCAATTGAATGACAAAATTAATGTTATCGTAATAGATGGGAAGAAATTGTGACCGAATTGAAGGATATAAGAGATAGGATAAAACAGATTAAGGCAGAATAATTTCTCATAGAAAATCTAATAATAAATGACTGCTAACGGCTGGCTACAAGGATTTGATATAACAGAAAAACACAATAACAAGCTTTAATAGCTAATTCGCCGGAAAGATTTATTACTTTGACAGACAAGCACAGCAAACTCATTACAAAATAACATTTGATTAACGTGCCTTATTTGTTAACATATATATATATATATATATATATATATATTGTTGAAGTCAGTTATCAATTGTTAGGATATGTTCCATCAAAACCTATTATATAATCGTTAATGAAATAGTTGCAAAAAAGATGCTCGTGTGTTGATAGGCTTAGGCGACATAGAAGATTAACTGAAGACCATTAAACTCAATTTGATAAATATAGACAGATATACAAGACATGGATGTAAATAGAAATAGAAATTAAAAAATAATTTTGCTTAAAAATATTGCACGCAATATAAAATTGAATGGAATCAATCTGTTCGTTTCAAGACTCGTTAAATGTTAGATTTTTCTCATCAAAAATAGTTAATCTTGACAACAAACATGTAAGACATTCGTTTACCCATCAAGTTTGCTTTAAAATCATGTATGAAGCCACTAAACGAAATATCTAAACAAAGCAATGAGTTGACGAGTTGAGCATTTTCTTATCTTAACCTGTATAACTCACGCATTTCTTTCTTCTTACTTAAAAAGCGTGCGATGGCTTTGTGCTTTTTCCTATCTCACATCGCGACACTAGGCATATTAAGTTTATGCACATGTATGCAACATCTGGAACGATTTGAGATAACTCAAATTTGTACAGCGACATATATTTTCCCAAAAACGAACTGTTTCACAAATGCATTATATTGAAGTATTTTTGCCATCAGCCCATTTGCGAAAAGCTATTATAAGAAAAATATTTTCTATTATTCATAATTTCTGGAAAAAAAGCGATGGAATAGTAATTTGGCGTATTGAATGAATGAGAAAAATACGGTCGGAATGCAATTATGTTTGCATTTTTATTTTATGACGAAAATTGATACAAAATTTCCACCAATAATGGGGCATAAATTTATTCGATTAAGTTTGCACGTCGTAGACCAAATTTTGGAAGGCCATCCCCTTGTAATTGAATATAATATTGTTACTGTAGAAAGAATAAAGATAAAAAAGTGTGTTGGGCGAAGTGATGTAGGGTATTTCGTAAGTTGGGTGGACCGACGTTTTTCTGGAATAGCGATGTTACCTTTTTTAAAAAACCACCATAGGAGTTAAATATTCATTCCATAGAATTTTTCATATGATCTTATGTTTCTATAGCTAATCTGTTTACCCTCGATGGTACTTTGATTGATGATCATTTACTGTTCTAATAATAGGCTATACCACTTGTGACATAAGGGTGTATTAAGTTTGTGCGGATCCATGCAATATCCCGAAGAACTTGAGATAGACCCAACATTTACTATGCCTAGCATATTCTTAATCGATGTAAGCTTGTCTGTCTATCTTGTTTTCTTGTGTCTAACCTACAGGCCGGAATTTTCGACATATTTTAATGAAATTTGGTACATTGACGTGTTTCCATCCAAGGACTCAAAATGATTTCAATCGGACCACATTCGATCGATCATTTTCGGGGGATAAACTATGCTTAATGGGTGCATAGACGTGGCGAAACCCTCACCTTCTCGTGGTGAACCCTGGTAAATATCTTTGACCGGCGAAGAAGAGTCGAAGGCTTGGACTATCTATACGACGAGTTGGCGACAACTTTTCTGGTGGATAGCTTAGGGGTACACTGGAAGAAGCTTGTTATGATCACTTCTTTTCTCGTAGACTATTGCTATGGAGGAAATACAAACCAGCCGTTGTTGTGTTGTAACCGGTTATGTAAAGTAAATTGATATAGTAATGGTGAGAGTATGGTGGGGCCCACCATGTCAGATGTAGCACCCGACGCAAATATATCTTGAAGAAGTACAGTCTGGTATTGGCTAGTCGGGATTGTATGGTTGTTCCGAAGGCAAGAGTGGTTGTGTCCCGTAAAGTAAGGCTTAAGGATTTATAACTAAATTTAAGCTCCACGGGGGTCAGAAGCCCACTCACAAAATTGCGAGTAGTAGACTTGCAGTTTGGCGCTTGCCAAGATGCTTCGGAAGGAAGCTTGCGTATTTATGTCCAAACACAGTTTCAACCCAGCATTTAACCAATGTATAAGTCCTGACTGCTGGATACGGCCCTTCGTGTGGTATCGTGGTAGCTGTGGTTTTCATCATTCCTAAAGCGAATAATTAAGGAGGTAGCGATACGCTTCCACGTTCCCCAGAATGGATTTATTGGGCCATACCCAATAAATATATCTGGTTTATTCAATGCAATTCAGGCCCCTTGGAATTATATGTATTGTCTAACTCTCTGCATGGCGCCGGTTACGCAAAATTAACTCGGGTACCATCGGGTGGCGTGAGGTGAAGTTTATAACAGATACTCACGTTAAGCAAAAGGTACATCTGTCGATCACTTCCCACATAAAGTCTCATTTTGAAAATAGTTCAATACAGTGTTTTTACTTATTCTGTAGGATTTACGATGCTAAGGTTCGAAGGCGTAAAGGCATCATTTACATCTTCATTAAAAAAGTTTGGATAGTCGATGTTCAAGTTTTTGAAAGACTAATAGTGTATTTCGATCGGAGTCGATAATATAGACTTTATTTATGATAGATCTAATTGAAGACTGAAAAGCACTTTGAAGATAAAAAATATTTTACACAGAAACTCTGCTACCAGCACGCTTGTGATACATTCTCGTTCACGGCAATATTTATCAGTGGTAGGACAATTTTTCAATTTTCAATTTTGGCGGCGATTGACAGTTACAGTGAAGGCAAGTTAATATTCATACTTAAGTCTTATTAGGCCAAGTGTGAGTTTGCGCCAATGACGATCACAATATTCTAATCTGTAAACTGCTCAAGACAAACAGGACTGAAGTGAACGGTGCTTGATATCGTCCATTGCGCGTTCTTGCATACTTAAAGAGCTTTCTTATAATCCTAATTCCGATGATAAGAATTTTCTAATTATGTCATGCGATAAGTTATGAAGAACCTTGTATTCCACCTCAAAAGTGACCTGAGAAACTTAATTTTAGGAGTTTAAGAAACTCAGAGAAAAAAACAACATTGCAAAGCAAAACAAAAATTGCCAATCTAAATAAAAGAAGATAAAAGGCTGTAACAAGCAAAATCTATAATACAGCGTTATAACCAAATCTAAGAAATGATTGTTCCACTGTAAGAGCCCTTACACAC
This sequence comes from Glossina pallidipes, assembly GCA_000688715.1. Classification (NCBI taxonomy): domain Eukaryota; kingdom Metazoa; phylum Arthropoda; class Insecta; order Diptera; family Glossinidae; genus Glossina; species Glossina pallidipes. The sequence goes on along the minus strand of KK499854.1, from coordinate 964,240 downwards.
TTGGGCCCAAAATCGAAAAGGAAATAAACCCACATTAGCAGATAGACATAGACCGAGGAAAAACGTGACAAGTTATCTGTTAACAGCGCCAACACACACAATACAAGCAGTGACACACATTCAGTTTATCAGAGATAAATACAAAGGAACGAATGAAACGTTGAATAGTAAACGAAATTCGGTATTAAAAACAGGAAACAGAAAGAGGAAAAGAGAAGAAAATTTAAATTTAGAAGAAATTTTCTAAAAAGAAAAAAGAAACACACAAGGGCAGGCGGAAAAACACACGCTGCATGCACATACATGGTTACGTTGAACGTTTAAAAAGTAAACGGGGAAAAGAGTCCAAAAAGCAACTCAACAACAGCAACCTGCCTCTATGGTAAATATTAAAAACGAAAAAAACAAAAAAAAACAAAAAAGAAGAAAAACGAAAGCTTACAGCATCTGACTATCTGTTTGCTGTTAGAGCCGGCGGCACGCGCGAAGCATTGCAATGTACATATAGGTTTGAAAATATTTTTTTTACAAAAAATCGAAGATTACACTGTAAAAAGGCAAATGACAGACTTGCTCACCAATATTTAAACAACAGTTTTAGGTGACGTGTTGATTTTTAGCTTTGAGCAATGTTCAGCTCAGCAACAACTAGACCAAGTTTATCTAAACCATCTATCGCCGAATAATCTTGCGATACTGATTTCATGTTTGTTGTTATTGTTATTGTTGTTGCCGTTGTTGGTCTTATTGCAATGTTGGTTAAATGTCTTCGTTGAAGCATTAGGTGTAAAACCTAAGCACATAAATCAGAAAAAAAATAAATAAATACAATAATACATAGAAAAAAAAGAGCATTCCGAGCAATAGTATTTTTCAAAACCAACTTAGATGCTCGTTACCTTGTTTTAGCATTAGGTGTAAAACCTAAGCACATAAATCAGAAAAAAAATAAATAAATACAATAATACATAGAAAAAAAAGAGCATTCCGAGCAATAGTATTTTTCAAAACCAACTTAGTTGCTCGTTACCTTGTTGTGTGTTATACACTCGTTAGAAAAATCATCGAGTTAATGAATTAAGCAAAAAAGCAAGTAAATTAATAAATAAATAAATAATCATCACTACGCCTAATAGCAGCAGGTACGGAGTTCGAGTTGGCAAACTAATTTAACTTTAAAAAGAAGAAATGAGTTTTTAATCAAACGAAAAACAACTTAATCGATATAGGATACATTCGCGATAATAGCAGACAGAGCGGCAGACATGCTGACATTCTGAGTGCACTTTTTTGGCGTCAAATACACACACACACAAGCAGTGAAACTCTCAGTTTCACTTATACGTGTAGATAGAGAATTTTCATTAAATATCTTTCTATTAAACTCAATGAGGCGAAGACAGCCATTGGTGGTTCATTTGCAGTCCAGAACAGACAGGTAACATGTTAACAAATTTACCGCTGTTCTTATATATCATGATATAAATACATATTACAAGACTGAGGCATTTTTACATGGGATTACTTCACATTCAATGCCTTCCCGAAAAGCTCTTGCGCATTTTTCATAAATGATTGCTTAGATCATTTCGAAACGCGGTACCAATTGGATGGAACTGGAAACCCCGATGAATGCAATTGGAAACCAATGGTTCAGAGAAAAATTTTATGAAATATTTATGTCTATGTTCTTCCTTTTACTTATTTGATGTTTTCATTTATGTCAAATTTCTTGTCACTTGCAGATTATTGACAATAACGTTGACTCTTGGCTGATGGGGCTTTAGGGCACTATACAAACTTGAGTTAAACAGAAACGCAATAGGTAAGCGAAACGTGAACAACTAAAGAGATGGTGTTAGGAAAACACTGGTATATGGATGATCAAATAGAAGAAGAGAAGAGCAGAGGAACAGAAAATAGATTCAATAGGTGAGCAAACGTAGCGCCTAAGAGATTAACGGAAAAACCGGTCGCATTAACAAATGAGCGAGTAAGCAAACAAACGAAAAGTCATAGGCGTTAAAAGGCGGACGTTCCTAAGAGCAATGGGGGTCTGATTTAGTCCCAAGCGCCAGTGAAGATCACCTTCATCCCTCCCCTCCTAACTAATAGGAACCATGGCTATCTACAACCTCTACCTTTCTCTGCCGAAAGCAATGCAACTCCACACCGAGCGCGAATTCTCCCCGTAATTTGGGCTAATCAGAGCAATTTCGAAACTCCCGCAATGGTCCGTTCGCGCTGCCAGGCCACAGCTAGTATATTGCTTCAGGGGCTCGTAACACCCATTATATCGGAGGTGAAAGCGAAGAGAGTAGAAAAAGTATAAACAATAAAAGCCTCTGGTCAAATTTTGCATTACGTCCCATATAACCAGAAAATCGGTATGGGATAGAGTAAGTGTTAAGAAACAGTGCGATGAATAGTTCGATAAACTAGATATCCGACAAACGGATGCAAGTACTACTTTAGCAAGTGTACATACTTTACAAAGTGTATGTATTTTTGAGCAGCATCAAATTCTAAATCGACTTGTCCGTCCGTCCGCCTGTGTGTCTGCCAGTCTGTGTAGAGAGTGTTATAAACATTCTCCCGATCGCAAAGATGAAGCTATCGACTTCAAACTTTGGAAGCTTTTGCACGCAGGTTGGTATTGAAAATGGCCCAAATCGATCCAAGGACACGCGCACAGCACCACGTAAGCTGAGAACACGTCTTTTTTTTTAAGCGAACATAAAATTGATTTTTTGCTTATTACTCATAACCTGCGGCAGATAAATGTACAAAAATTTAAACGCATATTCTATGGGCGATGCTGTAGTACCTATACAGAAATAGAAAAAATTGTCCACGCCTACCCAATATTATAATGTATTAAAATTAAATTTTTTTTGCAATACCTTCATAAGGTGCAGAAACAAGCTTCAAACACCCCATTAAGTATAAAAACTCTCGAGTACTTTCAATTTGGAAAGCACTTAAGAATGTCCGTCTGTTCGGTTGTTCACCTATACATATGCCCAACCGTACAGTATCTCGTCATTACAGAAAAATGAAGATATCGCCTACAAATTTGTAAAAGAATTTGGAACTGAATCGTATAAAAAAAATTAATTAAACTGACTTGCAATTGTACGACAATAAAATTTTTGAATCTATATAGTTTTTCTTGATATAGTCTGTCTCAAGGTTTCAAACGCAAATTAAAACACACCCCCTTTCTCTGCTTGATTTATCTGAAAACAAAATCCCTATCGGCAATTTAAAGAAAGCGAAAGTTTTATTCATAATCGACGGGCAGTCATTTAAATACACAAACACAATAAACTATTCGATGTTCGTGGCAATTTTATGATCTATTCCTGGCTTGCGTGAACGCGGTGGGACACGATTGGATTACTTTAAACAAAAATTTATGCAATCCGGTTTCATAACTAATTAACTTAACAAACCTCTAGCATATAATGATAAGTTGAAAAAGTTGGAGGAAAATTTCCCTAAAGTCACAAATCTGTCTCCGCTAAATTTCAGTCAAAACGTTTGATGTGACTTAACGTTACTTACAATAACGCCCTCAAGAAAACAAAATCGGTATAAGCCTCGTATTGCCTGCTCTCTTAGACTTCATTTGATATTGAATGTCGTTACCTTCAATATTGCTGATGCGTCGTTTGATATTGAAAGGCGTTACCTTCAATATTGCTGACCACTACTCTCTACACTTCTCTCCAGTCTTTTCCAGGATCCTAAACATTGACTCTATGTTATTCACACATATCTTATATGGAATTAGTCTGCGCACAAACCATTTGTCTATCAAGAGAGCACAAAAAACTGTCTTTCAAAAGCCAAACTCTCGATTTATTAACAAAGAATTGTAGAAGAATTCGGGTTGAATAGATTATGTGAATATCTCCGCTTTACATGAACTCGGCGGTCTGGGTCGGCAATTTAGAGAAGTTGTCCTTCCGTTCCATCTTATCACAAAAAAATATAAAATGAACGGAATCCCTCTCTGTTGATCTGCTTTTTTCGACGCTGATGCTCACAAATATTGAAACTGATATTAATAGAAAACCTATAGGTTCTTAGCTCGTGGCAGCAGACCATATTTACAAAGAGAATGTACAACCTATGGTAGTACTACCTATAAAACATATTGATCGGAGTTACTAGATTACTCCGACTTTATACATAAAAATGCTAATATAATAGAAAAATTCAAACTGTATATGGATTTATAAATTAATGCAATGAATATGTGAATAAAAATATACAAAGACGTGCACGTTTATTATGTTCAGCCAATTGCTTTGCGGCGTTGTGAGCTTGCAATCGGATCATTTACTCAAAAAAAAAAAAAAGTCCTTCCGTGGATAGCTTCATTCCGTACTCACGGAACTCATTCATACTCAGTCTAAAGGATTAAACAAATAGCGGCCATCGGGTAAAATATCTCGCACCGATTTCTTTGTACACGACAGTACTATCATACATTCGATGTTTCTTAAGTTAAAAGAAAATTGAAACATGAGCCAACAATTTAAAAAAGTATTTACTGAGATTTCCATAACTTAAACAAAGTGTAAATTATAATTTAAGAAAAAAATAAAAAACTTTTAGTTTTTTTGATAGGAGAAGCTGAGACAAAGCTTAATATTGCACAAATATGAGGCAAATAACATAGTGAACCGAACTGTGTCTAGCAAAGTATTGCATCATTAAGATGCTCGCCGCTTAGCCGGCTAACCACTACTATGGCATCGGTATGGAACTACAGACACCGTATTTTTTCTCAATATATCGATAATTTATTAATTTTAAAATATTTGATTTTTAAAAAGTTTTACATTTGCAATATGTTCGCTATATAGTGAAGAGTAAAACCCAAAATAATTCTTTAGATCGAGCTGTGTGCTAACTACACATATATTATATAAAAAAAGTCACTAATCATTGGCCAACCAAACCAATTTCCCGATTATATTAACTCCGTACTTGCTAAAGATTAAACTTGATTTCTTCTCAAATACCTAATCGTTAAAAGGATTAGGTAAAAACTGCATTTCGATTGCAAAATAAGTATTTGAAGGATATTAATAATTAATAGATTAAATTTATTAGAATTTAAGACTTTGTAGAGGTAGTTACAGAAATTTATTTAAGTTTAATAAAAATAAAACAAAGAAGAAGAAAATAAGTAGGAAATTTATATTGGGCTATGGCCGAGTTTTCTTCATCACCATTATATTGAAATCGAATATTGTTACAGTTTATAAGTAACGAGGTGTTCTCATTTTATGTTGTACTATCGCCGCACCACTTAATAGATTCGCCACATTCAGAATATGATACGCGTAGATCGATTTGGAGTTTAATGCTGATCAAGCATATATACAGTCTATGGGGTCTCTGAAGCTTCCTTCTAGATCACCTTATAAGAAAATTATATTTGGTTATGGTCGAATCTTTTATACACAAGCCAGCTTTATCTTTCAAACACTAAAAATGAGACACAAAAAGAAGTTTTAGTATTCTGTGATTGGGTGTACGTGGCCGAGTTTTTCCATTCTTGGGAATACATTCATTTTGTTAAAAAAGTTGTTTCAGACAGTTTCTACAATATATACTGCCTTGACGAGTCGATTTAAGCATGTCCGTCTGTCTCCAGATCGCAACAATGCAAATATCGCTTTGACAGAAATATTAAAAGTTCTTACCACGTACCTGCAGTGCCGCCTAAGGACAGATCATCTTGACTTTCAAAAACCACAAAAATTAGTGTTATGCTCACATTACTCCCACGTATACCCTATTGATGCTCCTATACTACCTGTACGGAAATGGAAAGATCACACACGCCCGCCCGATATTATAGAATATCAAAAAAGTATTTTTGCGTATTTTATTTTTTTTTTAGAGAAAACGGGTGGCTCTAAAAGATTTGATCACAGCCCCAACATTTTTCTTACTTGTTAATATTGAATATCTTGCATTTTATATACAATGCTCTTTCTTTTTTTGCTTCGGAAGATAGAAGTTGTACCGTAGGCATCTTCTTTGACCGGCTTGACCGGATGATCAACACCAATCTGCCTGCATAAAGTTCCAATTTTGCTCTCGGAAGAATATTTACCATAGACAAATACACGAACGGTCAAGGGGCCAGATGGACGTCACTTGATTGATTCAAAATTGAATAATAAGCAGTAATATATAAAAGTATAGAGGATTTTTGATTTGTTTCTGGATATTGCAAATGTTTTGATAACATTTGTATACCCGTAACTTTCTGCAGTGGATTTAAAAACTATATATATATTAAATACACAAATAAATATTTACATATAATAATTATTGTATTATTAATAAACTATATATATATGTATATATGTATATATAATATATAATGAACTATATATATATATTTATAAACTATAAATATATATATATATATATATAAACTATATATATATGTATATATGTATATATAATATATAATGAACTATATATATATATTTATAAACTATAAATATATATATATATTTGTCCAAAGAATAAAAAAAGTGAAGAAAGCGCTAATCGCCTTAAGGCAAATTTTCCATACCCACCATCTAGAATTTTTAGGTAAAGTCTCGTATTATATTAGGGCAATTAATTTTATTGCAGTATAAATACGTAGCGTACGTATAAGTCCTGTCCGATATGGATACCTCTGTTTTGCATAATTTGGAAATCAATTCGGACTTTGCCTTTAAAAAAATAAAGTATTTTCTTATAATGTATTAATCACGATGTGCATAAACTTCTGTAGTATGTGAATGCGATGTTTTCTTAAGGGCTTGACTTAGTACAACGACTGAGATTCTGAACTCTTTGTTGTATTTTATTGCGATATTATAAGTTATAATAAGATCGTGTACAAGTCAGCAACCATCAAAGCAGCACCGATTTTTAAAATACTTAGGTTAGAATTTAAAATATTACGTTCAGTTGCTAATACGGTTTGCACTACAAACTTAACGTCGTTGCATATCTTTGATGGTGGGTGTAACATTAACACACATTCTCTTGTATTAAACGAACTTACCTTTCAGTTTTTGTTTTCATTTCATTTTGTTTAGTAATTTACTTTTGAAGAAGAATTTATTTTAATTGTTATTACGTTCTCACGTTCGGTTTAATTTTAATTTTAAAAATTTTCATCACAATCACTTTTGTTAATATTTGAAAGTCTTCAACTGTTTGTAAACTTCTTTTAGTTTTTGTATCTAAAAGAGTATGTGTGTGAAAAAACATTTATAGAGATTATGTACACACAAGAATCCATCAACATTTATAAAAACGCATGTACTCCTCAAACAAAAGAGCGTATATTAGAAAAAAAAAACTAAAAAATAAATAAATAAATAAATAATATAAAGTGAAATAAAATGAAAGCATGATTTTAGGCAAACTTCAAATAATATATGCGAGGTAAAAACAGAAATGATATGTATATATTTATATATTTATATACACACATCAGAAAACATATATAAGAACCAATGAATGACGAAAAGCCACTCTAACACTAACAACAACAGCAACAACAATAATAACATGAAAATATATATATATATATATATATACATATATATGTATATGTATATGTACAAAAGAATCTGAATGAAAGAAAATTCCCCCCTCTTCCGTTCCCCTAGTTCATCGTCATTCTAAACTAAACACAAATGTACAGAGTACAAATTTTTGAAAAGGGAAAAAATATATGCACACAATTACACATGCACACACAAATAAATCTCTAGTTAAGGTTAATGAGTAAATGGTGGAATATGTCAAAAGCGACGAGCCAAAAAACAAAATGACATTCATTGTCGTGTAAAAATATTTATCATCGCATCCATGAGACATTAAAATATATATTCACGGGAGTTATCAGATAAAAACCAAAGATATTACTTTTTCATAGACACACCGACTGGCTAGTGGGCTGACTGACTAACCAACATTTTTAGCTGGGGTTGTTTGGCTGGGTAGTCGGTGTGTGTGCACTTGAAAAATACCATTTATGACGGAGAAGGAAATGGCAGCAAAGCGAAATACACGAAATATAGAAGCAAAAGCACAAAGGAAACAGACAAAAATACTCAGTTTATCTTTTCGTAGAAGGACATTAAAAAAGAAAAAAACGAAGAAAAAAGAATTGAAATTTATATATAAAAATAAACAAAGAAACGCTGATTAATCAATTTTAATATGAAGGTAAATAAAAATCTATGAAATTTATGAATTTATTAGGAGAAAAATTTACGAAAAAATAAAAAAAAAACAAAAAAGGCGATTGCCTATTTGTGGACAATTATTTTAAAAGTTTTACGTAGCATACTCTCAGGGTCTTCGATAATATGTATCTGTTTCTTATTTAGCCTTTGTTACAGTTTCCATTAACTCTATCAGTATATTTTTGCAGTTTGTTAAAATATTTTTCCGAGTTACTTCAAAATTACTTGAAAGTATTTTTCTTATAATTATTTTACAGGACAAATTCATTGTTGATTAAAAATTTGTATCATTTCTAATTTCGTTTTCTCTTATTATTCTTATTATTATCGTTATTATTATTATTATTATTATTATTATTATTATTATTATTATTATTATTATTATTATTACTATTATAATTTTGAACAAAATTTATGAATTTTCTTATTCTGTGTTAGAACATCAATTTTTTACTTTAGAACGTGTATAAAAATTTGATCTATTATTTTCTAGTAGTTGGTGTTTTCTTTTTTTTTTTTTTTTTTCTTTTTTTTTCTGTAATTTAAGATATTTTTCTCTGTTTTAGTAGCAAATCACTTGCACACAGTACAAAACCTTTCACTAGTTTTTTCAGCCTGCTTACGGAACCGCCCTAAACAATCGGAATAAAACTGAAAATGGAAAATTGATGAATTCTACCGCACGCTCGATATAACTGAAACAAAACTTTTTCCCACTTTAATAAATACACCACAGCATAGTGCGATAGTAGCCATTATAGGAAATTCAACATAACCGTTATTATATAAATTACCCGTTATTTATATAAACACGCAAAGCTTTCACTTTAATTTATCACTCAGAACACATCACTACTCTCAATCAGCGAAGATATATATGCCAAAGAGCAAGAGAGAGAAAGAAAGAAAGAGAGAGAGAAAGAGAGAGAGAGAGAGAGAAAGAGACAGAGAAAAACAGAGAGAGAGAGAGAGAGAGAGAGAGAGAGAGCAATAACAAGGTATATACTCATTTTAGCTTCCTTCCTTACTAAGTTTTGCCATCGTATCTACCTACGTATGTATATACTCGAACTATATATAAAAAGCATAGAAAAGAAGGAAGCACTAAGAAGAAATTTTTTTTTTCTCATGTCCTTTATAGACTTTTTTTTTATCTTCTTTCCTCCTTCTTTTCCTAGTTTGTATTATTGTTTATGCTATCATTTCACTTTTGTTCATGTTATCGTACAGTGGTTAGTTACTTAAACGCTTCTCAGACTTCTATGTTCACAAAAAAGGTTTTTTTTTTAATATCTTTTATATTTCATTTCACTACATTACTTGTACTCCATTACGCCTTTCGGTTTATAGTTTCCGTTAATGCACGTCTAAACCTGTCGTCGTCACAAAAGTAAATGCCAGGTGTAAGTTCTTTATTATATTCTCTTAAGTTAAATGTCACTTATTTTTGTTTCGTTTTATTTCTTCCTATCATTCGTTTAAGGGAAATCTTTGTATGTTGAGGTGAATTTTTCCTTTATAAATTACCGTTATTTTAGAAAATAACAATTTAAAAAATGGAAAAATGCTGTCAAGTTTAACGGCAAGTTTTTAGGTTGCCACACATCATTATTAGCTGAAGCAAAAATATTATAATCTCTACATAGTTGCTTGAATTAAACACCAGGCAGGCTTAAACACAACACATATCAGCACCCATTTAGACAGAGTTGATATTTGAAAGTCGACAATTTGAAATCTATTAAAAACAACGTACTGATCTATACAAACGAAAACAAACGAAAACGATTTAAACGTGAAAATAACGTTATATTAAGCAAATGGATAATGAAACAAAACTTTTGACTTAACACCACATACGCATTCAGATGAAAACTTAGCATTGTTCAAAGAACCATACATCTCTTAAGAAGAAAATTAAAGCAATTTGTGTAGAAAAAAAGTAAACAATTCATTAATTTCTGCTCACAATGTATTTAAGTTTTCTAATCACTAAGTGAATTCTACAAAAGTGAAAACTGTTTTCAACTTGAGCCGATTCTTTTCATACCCATCATTAATTTATTGGCAATATTTGATTGCTGTACAAACGAAAGATCCATCAATTCGACCTTGCATTACACCGACCTTGTTAGTATAAATAATTTTTTACAGTATGGCAGCATTTTAGATGTAAATGTTAAAAGTAAGACCCATATTTATTGCTGGTTGTACATTTTTTCACGTATCTGAGTATTTCTGAATGCCATGCCTTAAAAAATCTTTTTCTTCATCGAGAACCATTCATCAAGTTGCTTCACGACATGAATCAAAGCATTGCTTAATAAGTTACGTGGCAAATCGATGCAAAAAACTAGTAATCGAAATGGCTTGAGCCTGTTGAGTACGACACATGAACTAGCCCTTCTCGGTTGATTGTTTCCAAGATAAAGATGTACGCTTGTGTTTGGAAGGATAGATTTTCTCTCCATACAAGAGTTTGCGTTTCGTGATAGCGCCTATATATGTTGGGGTGCAAAAAAGTAGATCTATGTAATCCAAATTCACTATCGTTAATTTTTTGGCTAAAACGCTACTACGAATTAATTTTCGTCGTCAAATATTAAGAATTAAACTTTTTCCAAAAAACTTACTACTCATGGAATATCTTATATGGAGTGCGGCCAAGAAATATTCGCCTGTGGTTCAAACTAGGTCCACTTCAGTTTTTTATTTAATTACTATCATAAATAAATTTTCATCATCAAACATTAACAATTAGGTTTTTTCGCATAGAAAGGCTTACAATTCCCGAGAATCCTTATATGTAGTCGTATCGAAATGGACCTACGCGGTCCAATTCGGTAAGGTCGGATTCCATGTCAATTTACTATTATGAACCAATTTCCACCATGAAATATTAAAAATTATACCTTTTTACAATATAAAGATTCCGCTTTCCGAAGAACGGTTACATGAGAGGGTGTTCCAAAATTGCCTCAGCGGAACCAAATTTTTCATACCAATTTAATATGTCGACGTACTACTACTCAACGAGGTTTGGAGAAAAATTTTGAAAATTGTATCATGCAAAGTCGTTGTATGGGGAATGATCGCAAAAGTGGTCCGATCCGAACCATTTTCAATAAAAATCGTCCGTGGGTCAAAACACGCCAATATACCAAATTTCGTGAAAATATCTCAAAAATTGCGACCTTTAGGTTGAACAGAGATGAACAGATATCAGACGGAGAGACATGCGTAAATCGATTATGAAAATAATTTGGAATCAGAACATGATTCTGAATCAATCGGTATAATAAAACGACAAACTTAATATACCCTATGCTAATATATATTGTTATTCTGTAGCACACAAGCCCGCACTTATAGACCGGAGCTTTTAAGATATTGCGATGAAATTACTGAAGTGTTTTGACCTAAGGAGAAACGCTGCTGAAAATAGTACGGATCGGACTACTTTTTCGACCGCTTCCCATATAACGAATTATATCATGTCATCATCCCATCAGTCATATGTATATCTGTAGGGTTGTGTAGAGCGTTTTATGGTGCACTGTTATTGTTTTCAATTTCAATTTTTTTATCAATAAGCCACACAGATCTAACATCTGATTTAGATTCTTTTTTCCCTTGGTCTAATTTCCAAGACTTAAAACTTCTTCCTTACCAAAACTTGAATTATAGACATAGTAAAACGATTAACGCCATTTACTAACGGAACTATGCGATGGCCCTAACAATTGCCTTCGCCAACTCATTTATTAAGCAAAAGTTTTTCATAGCCCTGACGAATATCTCAATGTATCCTTATTATTTACTGTGCATGAGTGATGACTATCCGTCTTATTCTGAACGGCCTTCTACTTGCGCCTTTTTTCACACCTCCAGTTGTGATTTTCATAAACTAAGAAGCTTGTGTTAGTGCAAAATTGATATTGAAGAATTTTATTATTGCCGCTTTTGTTTCGGAACAAGTTATTTGATACCAAGTGATTCGAACTTGGACAGGCAAAACATGAGCACTAATTTTACGACCGCTGATCAATAAAAATGCCAAAATAATTAATTAATTCAGTGTTAAGTAGGGTAACTAAGACAATTTCGGAAATTAGAAGTTAGAAGTAAGTGCTCCTTCATAATAAATTTCGCTATTGGTTGTTTAACATCGTTTTGTTGTACCCTGCAATACTTGTAGTATAAAAGTTTTTTAGGTGCGGATGTATGTAACACCCAGAAAGACTTAAGACAGATCGATCTTTTATTGTGCCGACACATCACCTTCTAAACCTTGTCTTCTATCTAAAGCTTGTCTGATTGTCTATCCCCTTGTCCGTCTGTCCGTCTTGTTTCTTTTGCTCAACCTACAGGTAGCAATGTTTCAGAGATTTTGATGAAGATGGAATCGAAAAGAGGAAAAAAAAATCAGTCGATAAGTGTAGCGCCGTAGCTAAGTGCAGCTCTGAATCTAGCGACTGCACTGCACTTATCGACTGCGCTGGGCTTATCAATTGCGCTGAACTTAACGACTGCGCTGTACTTACCAGCAGCCCTGCTCCTCGCGACTGTGCTGTGTTACAGCTGCGTTACAGCTAGCGCTGCACCTGGTGATTGCGCTGCACCTAGCAGTTTCTTTTTCAATTTGGGACGATGTTATCTTTTACGTTTTTGGCAAAAAATTACAATTCCATTTTTTTCGAAATAGGACGATGTTACCCCTTAAGTTTTTCGCAAAAAATGGAAATTTCCTGTTAGACAAGTTAGAAATGAACAGTTTAAGCTAGATAGGGAAACCGTTAGATATGGGAAACCGTTGGCCCGTGATGTCGTCGAACACGAGAATTCCCAATAATTCAACTTTCTCGTACATAGCACATAATTGATAAGTTAAAATTGCCCCTTGATGAAAAGAGTTACCCACCCCTGCCTTAGATATCGGACTACATCATCTGAAAACGGATATATTTGGATTTTTAGGATATTAGGATTTTTGAGGCACTTGAGAAAGACCTAAAATGCCAAATTTCGTTGATATAGTGAGTATTTGTACAATATTTTAAAGGGTTTAAAGCATCCATTAAGCCAATACAAAAAATGGGTTTTTCTGAAACATTTACGGTAGTTGTTCTTTTAAGCGAGTAAATCCAATATCTTAAGAAAATGCATACACACAACATACACAAATGTTCGTACTACAATGGCTATGCACCATTATATAGACTACCCCGCATATTAGCTGATGTATATTTAATAGGTAGCTGGGATGACTAGAATTTAAATGGTTTGTTATTTTGTTATTGAATTGTTTTTAATTATTATTATTTATTTTTTTTATTCTTAATTAGTTTTAAGCCAAGTATTGTAACGTATATTAATAACAATTAAAAACAAGTAAGAAAATTGTATTCGGTCCTGACCGAATCTTTTATGCCCATCACCGTTTTCATAAAAGAGCCCTAAAGAAGTCAAAGAACTAAATTTTCATGCTCTATAATAGGTAGTGGGCGCGGCTGGTATTCTCTATTTTGAAAATAGAAATCTTTGTCGCATAATTATGTGCGCGTTGTAGGCGTGCCCTTTCAAAAATTGCGGTCACTTCAAAATTCTGTTCCAAATTCGAAAGCGATATCTTGATTTTCGTTAAAAGGAAAATGTTGCGAAGACAAACGAACTGATGGACATGCTCAGTTGCATTCCAAATTCAAAACAGTCTAAGAATTTATATACTTCATGGGGGTCTTTGAAGCTCTCTTCTTGACGTTGCAAACATTTTGACGGAATTAATATACCACTCATCCTTTGGTGATAGGTATAAAAACAAAACAAGTTAAAATGTTACACTTTGGCACTTACCATTGTAAATTTATATGATCAATCACTTGTTTGTGTAGCAATTTTCATCATATATGGCGGTGTGTTCCAAGAATTGTCCCTTCCATTTATTCAATTCTGGTATATTCTACCAAAACATTTTACTCTTATTTAAAATGGATAGTCTTCTTGATACAACGATTATTTCACAATATGGCTTTATATAGGAACATGTCAGATATCCACTCAGTATACACTCTATCCATGGCGAGTCGATTTGGATAACAAACAGAGATTCATATCCCAAATTATTCTAGGTATTATATCCATCCGCATAACTTTAATCTACCCTTCTCACAAGCGATGAAATATAACAATGGTTCGATCAGTTTTATTTTTCAACCTAGGGCGAACATACAAATGAAGGTCTATACGAACAGACGGATGGTAATGGATAATAGGACGTAAACATTAACAGATTTAAGGGCGGACAATGGGATGGATAGACGGAAATAAGGACGGGGAGGGACAACGAATATATCTTTCCGCAGCTCACCTTTACACATAAATTGTCAACTTCTAACTTAACATAAAGACGTGCGGAAACTAAACTAAAAATTTCAATTTCAAAAAAATCGGCTCAAAAAAACCTTCTTAAGCTATTACAGTGGCTTTCCCTCTCAGTAAAGCTAAAACCAGTTCTATGGATTTTATGCGAAAGAGACGACTTACAAAACAAGTTGGCTTACGAACAAATGTACATCAGATGACTTAGTCGCATTGCAAATAGACGAAGTGGTTCACTATGCTTTTAAACAAATTAACTGAAATTCGAATGTAAACGATTTTGAAATCTTTCGAATCGATTGCAACCTTCAATTTCTTTTGTAATGTGAGGTCAATTTCCAGCTTATAGAGACAAAGCCAGAATATCATAAAAATTTACTGAGTTAACAAAAAGTTCGGTACTGAGCTATTAAAAGGTGTCATTCAGTAAAAGTCGGACAAATAACAAAATATTTTTATGCGAAAGAAATTATTTGATTTATAAGAAATATTTTGCGATACTTTTCCGATTGTACTGACAGGCGGAAATAACTCATCCTGAAATCTATTAGAATATCTTCCTTTGCCATCACTTAGAAGAAGAAAAGTAACCGACACTAAGCTTTCTTGACTGTAATAAAGCAAATAGAGTTTAGAAAAGTGTAGTGTGCAAAAGAAATTTAATTTTCTGAGAACATTGAAATCGGACAAATGGGTATTCCTTGATGTTGGACGCTTAAGATATATTTTTCGTTTTTTATTCTCAGTAAGAAAAAGAAGAACAAATTCATCTTGAAAGTGTTTGCAAATATAATAAGTTCGGTGTTTCCTTTCGAATAGCCCTACAATGCAATCTCTAGTAGCGGTGATGTGATGATGTAAACCAGCTCATAAAAACAACAACAAATGGATGCATGCATATGCACATAATTAATTTATAATTACTTTAACTGACCGTAAACACAAATGAACGCCTACAGATCTTCTTTTCCGCATATTAACACTAATCGATCACGTTCGTGGATTCGTGGTAAGCATATGCAGCGCAACTAACCAAGAAACAAGTAGGGGGAGAACCAAGGGTAGTCATAAAACAATGAATATTTAGATGTGAAAACATTTGTCTTAAATTACACTTAATGAACAGCATTTTCACTAAATAATCGACGGAAAAACAGAACATATCAACGTAAAAGTATGCTTCGTGATGCGCTTTAATGAAAATAAATTTAACTAACACGCACATCATATACCTTAAAAACGAAAAAAAAAAGAAGAAAAAATTTAAAACTACTAAAATGCACATACAGATAAACACAAACACACACACACACACACACACACACAAGCACATGTACAAGCGGAGCCACGAACATTATGCTCATAAAAAGGCCATTGACAGGGGTTATCGATCTTTTTTTAGCGGATAGAAAGGTAAATACATTTCTATGAGCCTGATAGACGCACTGACGGACTGAATGAATAACGGAATGAATGAACGGATGAATGAGTGAATGTTTCTGGTCAGCAATGAGCACCCTTGATTTCAGAAAACGTATATTTGCTCAATATATATATATATATATATATATATATATAAGCATATATACATACATATATTCATGTAGACTTGTAGGTGGTAGTTGCGGCTGCCTATCTTTTGTTATTGTTTACATTCTGAAACAAAGTAAACATTTGCGCGCACACACACCAAGCAGGAAGAATGGACAGATGCAATTTTTAACATTTTTATTCCATTACAATATCGTTTGTATTGCACATCGAGGATGAGGGGTGGACCAGTTTAATGATTTTGTTCCGGATTCTTTTAATCATGTATTTGTTGTTTTTATACACGTTACCCTTACGTATGAAATGTATTATTTTTGTTTACCGCATTTATAAAGCTAAGTAAAACCAATCAGAATCCACACTACACCCCTAAGTCCGCGCAATATTTTAAAGAGATTAAGAAAGCTTTATCAAAATGCTGAGAGCAATTTCATGGGACCAAAAGTTGAAAGTAAAAAAAGGTTAGGCCATGAAAATTGGAAACACCATAACTTCGGATAACTTCGTCAATTTTGCATCTTAAGCTAATACTTCTCTTTTCTCACTTTCATCATGAATAGAAAACAACAACAAAATTAGGCGCGTCCGATGTAAATTAAAAGAACCTCAAGCTCAAAATATGATCAAACTCAGACGAAGAGTCTCTACGAAAAAGTAGAAAAAGAATTTCAAGCTTCATTTAAGGTACGACGCCCAACATATTTAGTTGACACATGAGCATATAGAAAGAATGAATGAATACGTGTCGAAATTTCGCTACGGAATTATGCGTTCCAATCAAAGTGCGTAAAAAAGAATTCAATTTTGTTACTAACAATTGATGTTATCCTTTCTTTTGCATGTATTTGTGTACGTGTAGGCTTGTATTCGTAGCCATACAATGTATTGATATTGCTCTTGCTTGAGTTTGTATGCCAAGTTTAATGATTATTTAAGTTGCGAGCACGTCATATACGGTAAGATATATGCCCTAAAGATAGCTTAACAAAGATTTCATTATTTAACGCAATTCTCTCATGATTCGAAGGCGTATTTATCTTAACACAATGACGTACCAACAATGACCGGCTCCGGAAAAATAGAGGGGTGAATGTATGTATATTTGATGTGAGATACAAAAATTTAATGAATTAATAATCAAAATGAAAGGAAATTTTCACACACACACACACACTCATGCTTGATATAAATTACCAATAAGTAACTTAATAGAAAACTAAAGTATGAACTAAACCAATACTCCATGCAAGTCTAATCATTAATCTTAAGCACTAGGTATTAAATAAATAATTTTTATAAGAATTAGTCTACAAAATACTTAAATATTTTTTTTTGTATAATTATTACAAGTGAACCGGCCTATAAACTCATAATGTATGCTTTACCTATAGCGCACAATCATTACTAAGCGATAATCATAAACCGGACAAGACACTTAGGTATAACGTAAAGAAATAGAAGAATCCTCTTTTAGATTAACGTCATATTAATATTTTGACGTTTTCCCCTAATTTATTAAGCGGAAATGGTTCTTCATTTGCGCCCTTAACTAACCTTAGCTCTTTGAGTTATAAATTAGAAGGCTTACGGGGAACCACTCTTCTTAAGGACAATCTCTACTTACATGGTGGCCGCCTGAACAGTTGTTCCGTAAATAATTATATTCACTCTTTTCCACACGCCTTTTGGAGAAGAGAATTTCTCGCCGTCACGTCTGAAGAGATGTGAGAAAAGGAAAATTTTATTACTTGGGCTGTTACGTTGCAGCCAGAACAAATGATGGTCTGAAGGAGGAAGCGCCCGCACCTGAGGATTCTACGTTTGCACCTGTGTATGATGGCTTAATCTGATGGAACACATCGTTTTGTGAGTTATATGCGCCGCCTAATTTGCAAGGCGATCCTGCACGACTTAGAAGGTGTACACCAAAGCTTGGACGTGGCCCAAACTGTTCCCCAAAATATTTGATTTGAGGTAACTGCAGTCGCTATAACACTCCTTAATGTGCCGCATGTATTGTAAATGTACACATCCTTTTAGAGCTGAGCATCCCGGTCCTCTTGGTCCCCACAGTTCTTCACTTCTGTGATAGTTGCTCTTGCATTTGTATTATGAATACGCTCTTCTGGGTTACCATCCAACTTTGTACCCATGGAATTTAAATGTGCCAGGAGAAGTATCAAGCCAGCAATACCAGGTACCTAGCCAAAGTGCGACCTTTCTAGCTCCCTCCATAACACACTGACCTACGCGAAATCTTAAGACTGCAGCTGATTGCATAGTCAGCAGACTTCCCTTACTTTGGATGCTGTGTAGATACATCATAACAAATCTCACTTAGACCGCAAATATTTTTTTCGCATCCCATTGTCTGAACAACTTTTTCCTCTAATCTTTTCAAGTTAACTCGGTTACAGACAATTAACACTCCATCATCAGTCAAGCGTTTGCTTAAGCCTATATGGCATATTCTATGTTCGAAGAACGTGCGAAACGAAGAAGCCACTGCGAAAATGCGTCTTTCATAATTTTGCTAGGGAACAATGTCACCTTGTTACTTAGATCGCGTCGGGCGATCCCCAAAACAAAATTATAAGCCCCCGAGCGATATATATTGAAAAAGCATATGTGCGCCTACTTGTGGTTCATATATTGAACATCTTAACCGATTACAATGAAAGAGGTCTTCTTAAAATCTTCATACTTAGCTTAATAATGAAATTTCCATACATAACATTAAAAGCTTAACGGTGTACGGGCATATGTGCATGTCTATCTATGTGACAATGACAGCGAAAAAAAAAAGGAGAACGTAAAACGTATAAAAATCCAGCTCAAAGCTGAAATGATTGACAGGCCACCATCCTCTTTTTAACGGTTCTCCTACTCTCCCGCTCTCTTTCTCTCTTTCTCTCTGTCTCCCACTCTACTTAATTTCACTTTATTTTCAACATTTATATACTCATCGCAGCATCGTTATTTATCATATGTCAGCAAAGCACCCAACAGACAATGCAGGCTTTCAAAATCATCAGCATCATTATGATCGTCATCGTCATTATTTAAACGAATACATATCAACTAAGCAACGTAATAATAGTATAAAAAAAGCATATGATAATAATAAAAAAGAAAAGAAAGAAAAAAATAGAATAAATAAAGTAAAAGCAAACATACAACGAATGAAAGCCATTTTTGGTTTATTTAGAGGGAAAGAAAAAGAAATGCATCTGTTCTACAGCTATTAGAGATTATCATACCGGGTTGCATTGCACTCTGCCATAGCACGAGCTATGATGTGATGTGATATGATGTGTGTGTAAATGACATTCTGACGATTTTTTTTTTGTTCTTTTATTTTTTTCTTACCAATGTATGTTTGCTTTGTCAGACATTCGATCACAATTTTTGACAAATAACCTTAACCGTACTTAAAAGACAAAAAAAAAGCAGAAAAAAAAGAGTTTCCACAATGAAAACCTGCAGGATGCCAATGGTTAAACAAAATCAAAAGTCATTTGAGAAGTTATGGTGGTTCATTTGTTAGTGAGCTATGCATCAAACCCCAAACAACGAACACCTTTACGTAACAAAGGACGAAGAATGAAGAGGGAAAAATTCCGTTAGTACTTAAACGCCCGCATCTCGATATCACATCCTGGCTTCCTATACACGAAACCGATATATCTTTACGCATATCGCGGGCATATTCAACTATAACGACAGTTTTTCTGTCATTAAAACTAATTCAAGCGACGGAATTGATATATATACATATATAAATATATATATATATTGTGCGGGTATCATTAACTCAACCAATCTGTGCCAATCGGCATTTGCTAACACACATCTGTTTCTCAATTTCATCTATTAAGGCATTCAGTTCATAACGCGATAAATTACTACAAAACATTCGTATATTTAATCACTGAATACACCAAGTGCACCGACACTTCTTGATTATTCATATAGAAAAGCGAAGAGGTCACAACGGCTATTTAAGACAAAATAGCAATAACTGTAAGATCAGCAAGAAATAGTTTTCTCCTTTGTTTTTTTGTTTTTCTTCTTAATTTTTATTATTATAGGGTTAATTTGCAAAGCGGCACTTTGACGAAAAACAAAAAAAAAAAAAGCAAGAAAAGAAAACACAAAAAAATCTTCTTAAGCCTAAGTGACCTCCTATTTGAACACCTTAAGTGGTATTGTTACTTATTCACGATATGTGTACGATTCATTCGGTACTTACTCTGTTCTTACCCTAGCTACCCTTTTTCTATAAGTATGATGGCACCCTTTTTTATGATGGCGTTAAGTGTTGCTCATTCATGAGGTAATTATGAGAGTTTTATCTCAAGATATTCTTTTATTGTGTTTTGTAAACTGTTCCCATAATAATATATAACAAAATAAAACGCAAAAAAAAAAAATGAAAACAAAAAATTGTTTGTCCTTAGGGGCGTCACTTATAATACATCTCAAGTATTCATTTCAGTAAGAATTGTTTCTATTAAATAAATTTATATTGTAAAGATAGGTTGAAAAAACGATACTTAGGGGTTAAATTAGCCACTTGCCACTCAGTCGTTCTTAAGATCAATTTTTGTGGTTTCTTAGTAAAACCACAAAAAAATCGATTGAAAACTTATTTTATATATGAAGAATAAAAAAATTGAAACCTGAAATATATTACATATAACAGGAATCGACGCAATATGGCTTGGCTTTCTTGAGAGAGCCTCCTTGGAAATGATAAGAAAATAAAAATGTGTTACATGTGTCACTGCGTTCGCTTTATCATATGAAACATCACTCAATAAGTCTCCGGTCTGACACATACATGGCAACACTGTTGACAGACCCATATGATGTTTGGATACTATTAACGTTCAAACAATAGATTTCATTTAATTTACAGCTTCCATTGGCTTTAATGACCCTACCTTCGCTATTTTCGAAGTAATGCAAAACCATAAACCTCGTGTGTTTATTAGGTGTTGCTTATGATGAGAGAAAATACATCGACATCGGTTTGAAAAGTACTATGGCGTCTCGAAAACATAATTTTATGAGTTGTTCGTTGATTTTTAACAAAGTCATACGGGCAGCGATAATGCTGAAAGGTGTGATCGACCGAATTCGGAAGTCGCTCCAAAGAACATAAGAAATGTGCGTAAAATCGAAGGCCAGAAAAGAGAAGTTGCGCAAAATAGCCGACACACTATATACATCAAACCGCCGCCCATTCATCATTTTCCATGAACTTTTATCCAAGACGAAGGTCTACTCGAAGAGGATGCCGCGTTTGCTTGCCTTTGACTAAAGACAAAAAAGTGGTCAAGCGGTTTAATGCAACAAATTTCTTCATGCGATATGTGACAGCGGATGAAAGTTGGGATTATCACTAGACTCCAGAGTCCGGAAAAAAGCCGTTCAAAGTGACCAAAAAAGCAAAACTGAATTAGAAAGGGTTTGACGCCCATATTTTTGGATGCGTTTAGGGGCAACAGATCAATAGTGACTGTTATCAAGCATTAAAAGTGCGTTTGACCGACGAAATTGCAACAAACGACGAGGTAGGCTGGAGATTTTGTTGAGCGATATGATAGTTGTAGGTTAGAAAAGGTAAACAAACAAATTCCCCATATTCATAGCAATAGATACTTAAATTTATAAGCCACTGGAAAAATTCTCCACACTTTGAAGCGAATATCTTTGTAACTTTTTTACCCTCATGCAGACTTATAATCTTTAGCATTCTTTGGGCGTATTTTCATTACATGTTACAAACTTTTATCTTTGAAAACGCAAGTCGACATATAGCGTACAGAAAGAAAAACTGGTAAGTTATAGCGTGTCTCAGAGATTAATTTATGCAAAATTTCTGGAATCCAGTAGATTTTGATTGACAAGATACTACTACAGGTTTCGATCGGCCGATCGTTACTAATGATTGACCAGTTCAATGCTTCGATCATTTTCGAGCAGCATTTAATGTAATCTTTTCTTTGGTCCGACATAACCTCAATATTGATCAGTGGATCAGTCGAGTAGTTTTAGTAATTAATTCTTTGGACTTAGGTAACTTTTCTTTTTTTTTTTCTTTAATACTTGACTAAATACTTATCGAATTAAGGCAAAGAAAAACTCCCAATTTTTCAAAGTTGCATAAAGTCTCTTGTTTCTTCGGGAGATTATATTGCAAGACTTCTTCTCTCTTTTACTTCGCTGATTTGGAAAATTGATAAAGCATACACTTCATGTTCAATAAATTGGTTTGCGACTATAACGTGTGAAATCGTAAGCCAAACATATCTAAATCCAATTTGTTCCGAACTCTCCCGGACAGCGCACAGTGAGGCGCCCGCATATGTAAGTACAATATAATCAGTGTGAACTGAATTTTCATACGGACTATTAGGTCATATGTGCAGCACACAATTGCAAGATATAGCAAACGCTCATTCACCTCGATTATAAATCGCATATCGCAACAAGAGTTAGCACTTTGTGGATAATAGCAAAAATGAAAAACCATATTTACCTACTCCAGCTTTTATTTTACATATACGAAGCAAGAAAAAAATTAATAATTCAAAGTCGCGTAACAGTCGCGTGAAGCTATCAATACAATATTGTAGCGCTTATAAATGTTATTATAATCCATATAAGTTTATAGTCCATTAGGAAAGAAAACGATTGCGACATTTATTAAATGAGTTGAGAGTGGTTGCGTTCTTAAAATAAGTCCAAGTGCTAAAGAAATCACTTCATCGCAAGCAACAATACCTCGACGCAAGCCGGTGAAAAAAAAATTCATAATGTTTCTGATGTCGAGCCTTTATCGAAATCAATAATTGATTCGCTCGTTTCCGTTGTGGAAATTTCGGCGTTAAGGACAATGCACGATCTGATCTTTGATAAAGTGGAAGACCGGCCCATAAGATTGCGAAACTTGACTTTAAATAAAAAATAAATTCAAAGCATTTGCTTAAGGCCGGATACAAAAAGAAGCTCGACGCTTTAATGGTGCAAGGAAGACCCGAATTTCCGTCTGCGAATTGCTGCGAAAATAACACAAAACTGACCCTGACCTAACTTTTTAAAACACTGTTTATGGGCGATGAAAAGTACGTCACACACGACAATAATTTGCAAAAATATCGTGAATGGAGCTGCGGCTTGGCTTCGATGGGAATCGTGCATCATAAACTGTTCCAAGTTGGTCAGGTGAATGACAGCACCCTCCAGCGGCGTAAATAAGGTAAGGCGTCCAAATTCAATCGATAGGAAAAGTTTCGTTTTTTATTATGCCAATAGTAGACCAAACGCAGATAGCAGACCTCTTTAAAAAGAGAGCTTGATTGATTGGGAAATTTTAATGCATGCACTATTTAGCTTGGACTTTATCCTGCTCGACTACCATTTGCTCCACTCTCTGAACGCTGCATAGAGCCGATTTCTAAAGAGGCCTGTGCAAATCACTCGGTTCCCCTTTTTTTCCCAGCATTTCTACATAGATGACCTCAGCAGGACGCGTAGGAGATTATCTTTTAAATGAATATAAAACTGGTTCAGAAACAGTTAATTTAAAATATCTCAAAACGACATCTTTGGAACGTGTCAAAGATTTTTCTTGCTTCATTATACTAACTTTTTGATAATTTAGCCAGTTTTCGTATTTGACAAAGAGATTCTGTTAAGGAAGAATTGAAAGCTTCTAATTCCAAACAATTCTACAATTTTCAGCCTATAGTTACGAGAAGAATGAAGAAGAATCAAGAAACTTGTATCATATTGGCTTTTTATCAGTAGTTTTAGTTTACGTTAACTCGCTAATGCAGACGCTTATAGGATGCGACCTCAAGTTTGACATCGTAATCATGATTTCAGCAAACTGGCAGAGAGACATGACAAAATATGGTTCAAGCTAATCCAGAATATTATATTATATTATGCGGTATACCACACACTATACCTATGCCTTACAAAATCCTTGCGAGAACAAGTAAAAACACTATAGTTGGCCATGGGCCAAAATTAAACAAAATTAATACTACTTTGTTTAATATAGTTACTGATATAATGAATTTTTGAAAATAAAGCGCGATATGGAGTGTTCCGAAAAGTGGTCCGATTCGAAACATTTTCAATAGCGTTCGTCCTTGAAAGAAAGTATTTCGATGTACCTTGTGTTCATCAAAATATCCCTGTAGACTGAAACCAAGAAAACAAAACGGACGGACCAAGAGGCCGACAGAGGAGCTTTTTTATCGATTCAGAAAGCGATTCTTAAACGATCGGTTAAGTTAATAAAGGATGGATCTATTTTAAGTACTCCAGTGTGTTGCATACAGTACTGGAAAGTATAACGACGAATGGCGAATAACGTAAGCTAGAAGATCAAAAAGTAAATGCGTTGTATTCGATCGAACTGTAATGAAAGACTCTCATAATAGATTTATTTTGTCATTAAAAAATAAATTTTATTGCTTTCATTTTATGTAGCTATACGGTATTCTAAGAAGATTAGAAAAATATCGTTTTACATAAGTATATAACTGTAACGTATGTAGTTAACTTAAAATATTAATTTCTAGACGTACATACAAAGACCTCTAGGTCTAATATAGTATACATGTATACATTATTATATGTTTATATACTAAAAAGTAAATAGTTTATATTAATATTACCCGGTACAAAATGTAAGTATAAAAAATTTTATCGCTTATTTAATTAATATTATATAATATCACAATTTTCTTCATAAAACCTTAAAAAATGGTACTTTGATAAGTAAATTCTATAATGTGATCTCTTAACTCTTAAATATAAAAGTGGGACTTAATGTTATTAAATAGACGTATATGTATATAAATACACATTTATATGCATATAGAAATTGTTGCATGTGTTGCATGATTTTCAAGATATGATTTAAAATTTAATAAATAGTGAGATTGTACCATACAGAGAGAGAAAGAGAGAGAGAGAGAGAGAGAGAGAGAGAGAGAGAGAGATAGTGATAGAAAGAGAGCGAGAAAAGAAAAGAGGAAGAGTTATATGGATATATATAAAAAATTTTCTTCAGTTTTTATTCAAACACATATTATTGTACTAAGGAACAATAACGTTGTGATATATTTGTACACATATGCATATAAATATATGTATCTGTGTGTTATGATGAAAATTAAAAAAAAATATATATATATATATATAAATTTTTATTATTTTCTTTTGTCTTTAATTCTTATTCTAAAATCACATACATTTATACATGTATGCATGTACTACTACCTCTTAATTATTACACAACCTTTCCAATTTATATATAAATATATATATCTACGTATATATTTTTTAATTTTTTTTTTTTTTTTGTTCGACTTGTTTTCTAAAATAAAAATCGTTGTACTTCTCGTCTTAGTTTTACTTGGGTACGCGCGTTAGTATTATTATTAAAAACAATATTTCTAAAATTTATATTTATTTTACTAATGGTAGTATTGAGCTGGTTGCTGTTATTGTTTTTGTCTTAATTTATATTTAATTGTTTTGTGTTTTGTTTATTATAATAAACATTTTAAAAAAATGTTTTTTTTTTTTAATTTAAGAAAAAAAAATTTTAAAAAATCTGTTCCTTAAATATGACTAGAGTTCACACTCGTTCTTTTAACCTCCAGAGAAGTGTAGTTTTTTTTTTATAAATTTTTTTTTTTCATTATTATTTAATATAAAAGAAAATTCTAGTACTGCACTTAATTGCCTGAACTTGAATTTAAATATATATGTATATATATATATATATATATATATATATTTGTATATATATTTGCAGTTTTTTCTTAAAAATTACATTAAACATTATGAAATATTAAAATTAATCTAAAAGAAAAGAGATCCGTACTAAAGCTGATATCGCATCTTGAAATTGTTTGAAGAAGGTGGGTAAACAAATAATTCAAATAAACGCAAACAAATAATCGGCAAACTATACTCGGCTCTTATTTTTTTTTTGTTCAAATTTTTAACATCCACCACCAGGTAATGTACAATATGTTGTACAGTATGTCGGATAATTTATATGAGATACATTTTATAACGCTACTTAGAGTGGAAAGTGTAAGGTTTCTGGTTATTCTTGGGTATAATGCTTACGCATGCGGAGAAAGATAAAGTGAGAGTGAAAAAAAACAGAATGCACCCAAAGAGATAGAGAATGGTCAAGCAATCTGCATCAAAATTCGATACATTGTCTCTGTTTGTCCCCCAGGCGGATGGACGGACAAGTCATTGGTCTCTTGCTAAGCTGGAATGTGCTTTTACAAGGTGCTTGGATTCTTTTTTAAGGGAAAATTTTAAAATCGTGCAAATAAAAAAAAAAAATATATATATATATATATATTGATAAAGAAGAAGTGTTATATAGTTTATGGAATCCATTAATTAAGTGTTATAAACGCCATAAAACAATTGGTAAATCTCTGGCCTTCGGTAATATGTGCAGAAAGAAAAGCAAACGAGATCGATCGAAACAACGATATATAGGTTTTTCAGCTCCATATTTGTTCATGCAAATAAATAAAATAACCAGATGAACCTAACAAAGTCACTTTAAAATAACTTACGACCACGCGTACGCCTATGTACGAAGGGATTCAGACGTACAGATGGACACACTTATACGAATATAGCAAAATATGTATCAAACTATACCGGATTTCATAATAATTCCTATAAGGAATATAACAAGCTTTTCACACATATATATATATATATATATCATCAGCCTGGTGGTGTGCACAATAAATACGAAGAAAAAAACGGAAAATTTAATAAAAATAAACTACAAATAATTAAAAAGTAAAATCAAATAAAACCAGAATTGAATTATTATTCAAAAATTAACGAAATAACTAAACTAAACAAAAACTTCAACGTATTCGTTCACAAACAAAAAAAAAAAGGAAAAAAAAAACAATATCTTACAAATTTTATAAATAATTGAATTTTTCATCGAATTCCTACATTTTAAGTAACTGGTAATAAATTTAATCAATTAAAAAAAAAATAAAAATAATAATTTCGCACATAAAAAAGAAGAAATAAACTAAACCTTAGCATTATGATGACGAAGGAAGGCTCTTCTCTGGAAAGGTTCACAATTTTCTTTGAACGCCATTTGGATAAATCTTAACATTTTGTCATTTTGCAAATATTTCGTATATTTCGTCATAAAGTAGATATTTTTGTTTTGTTAGTGTAAAAAAACAAGAACAAAAACAAAAACAGTTTACAGAAGATAGATAGAAAATTTTTAAATAGAATTAACAATTTTATTGCCTCCTCACTGTTGTTGATTATTTTGAAAAGAGAATAATAAGTAAAAATAAAATAACCAAAAGGGTTATGTTCACGGGCGAGACAAACCTTCTATAACCACTTAGAGGTGTTCTTCTTTTGCTTTCGAATTAATAATATTTATGTCAAGTTTCAAATGAATACTTGCTGCCGTAAGGTGTAGGGTATAATTTCTAGCATGCATAATCTGTTAATCTGTGGGATGTCAACTGGGAATACTTTTACCAACTTTCCGGTTTCTATCTCCATCTTGGATTTTGTGAGTTCCTAACAACCTCAAACGAATGGACGGACAAACTTGCAATTTTATTGTTACCAGTAAAATGTATTTCTTTAAGCCGTCCTTGAAGAATGAATCTCGTATACATTCACACATTGGTACAATTTTTCGTACAAGTTAAACCGACAGCCGTAATTTATTTTTGTTGTTTTGCATTAACTGGCACATGCCGTGTATACACACACACGCCTATATAATAATGTAGTAAGATTAATATCTGGCAATTGTAAACAAACGGCTTTTATCGATCTTGAAACTTCAAATGATATTTGATACACCCAAGGAAATTCTGCTAGTACAATCTTGATCGTTATATGCAACAAATCGCGTTGCAACGTTCACCCCACTCCATACCTCTCTTCCAAGTTCTTCCAGGCATAATGCTAGGTGTTACAAATATTTTAGAAATTTAATATCTTCCCCCTGGAGCAGCATGGAGAATAATTATTAACACTTTAAAAAACTAACTGTTAATAAATAAATTTCTTTTAATAGAGCGTAATAGCTAAAAAACATATATATTGACTAGTATTACACTCGTTGATTGTATATGTGAATTGTTCCTTTTCATTTTGTACGTATATCGCTCGCTGTTAACTTATTTATTCAGAATTCATTTATATAGAATAAATCAACTTTGATCTCTTATTATAAAATAATATGTTAATAATGAAATTAATTAAAAATAATTTTCAAAATTACACCAAATTTATTGACTAGAGTTCATGCTCCTTCTTTAAGCTTAAAAACTGCAAAAAAGTTTTCGTTTAAATTTAAATAAAATCCTATGTAATCTTTGGTACGCTTAGCTGTAGTAGGTGAAAAATCCAAACGGAAACTAGAAGAACAAACGTAAATTACATTGAAAGAAAAAAAAAAAAAAAAACAAAAATTAAAATGAAAATGAAAATGAAATAAAAAAAAACAAATACGATAAACACAAAAAATAAATACAAAACAACCCTTGAACAAAGTATCATATACGTATTATATATAAAATGACAATCAAAAGAAATTATATACAATTAAAATTCACCTGCTTCTCTAGGCAACCAACAATACGGCAACACCCTCCTCCCCCCTCTGACACTACTTCGATAATACAATATTTCTTTATTCAATTGTTTACTTACTGCAAACACTATACGCTTATATATGCGCAGCATTGAAAGAGATATTATCCCCCTCTGTTTGCCACTTCTTTCATTTGTACGGTACGGTAAAGCGAATTATCGGTTAGTGAGCCAGTGTCGTGTGTTGTATAACTGAAGCGCAATTTCTTAGATTTGTTAAGGCTGCTGCCGCTATATTTTCCTCTTCCGTTAGGCCGGTCTCAATAATTTGCAAGCGACCATAGCCGTTCGAGTTAGATGAGCTGCTGCAATTTGATATGGAATCTTCTTGATCGAAGGAATGATGCGTTTCTGGCGTATACAATAGCTCTTCGTGTTTAACGTTATCGTTAGCAGAGATTTCGGAAAACTCCACATTCTCAACAGATTTTATAGTATTTTTATTATTATGCGTTAATTGATGTTTGCGTAGATAAGCTTGTCGTTTGAATTTCTTTCCGCAATCTATACAATTGAAATTGATGTGTGTGACGGTAGCTGCATTCGATTTTTTCATATTTTTCTCTAAACGATTTTCTTTTCTTGCATTTAACGGCTGTATGGTAGTGATGTTGGCTCGTCCACTCTCTTTTCGTGGTTTATGCCAGCGACGATGCGATGCTAAATTAGCCGGACAATTGAATTGTTTACCGCATTCGGGACAACGATACTCTAACAAGACAATGCAGGCGCAACGATGTTGAGCTAAACCGAAAGCATCATCAAATTTTAATCGACATAGCTTGCATATATAATCACCGATAACATTTTTGATTGCAGCTAATTCCGCTTTGGTTTCTTCCGTGATTTCTACGATATTGTACTTAGGATCTATATCGCCGTTGCTGTATTGCACCAAACCATCCGTAATATCCTCTAAAGGACGTATAATTGTGCCTGATACAGGCGAGCTGGTATCCTCATCGAATTTCAATTTCCGTATAGCCTTGTGGCGCCCGGACGATTTGTTAGCAACGGCTGAAGTATGAGATTTTCCAGTTCTTGGCGCCTTATCCGTTAATCGTATAGGCTTCGTGGGTGTATTTTCAAGAGGACACTCTTCAGGTAGTATCTCTACTTTAGTAGATTTATTAGGATTATCTGCACAGACTTCAACCGATTCGATTTCTGAAAAGTTTCTTTTAATCGGCGTTAAAGGTGGCGTTATAGGCTTTATATGATTTTGAGTTTCTAATATGGTTACAGTAGTAGTTGTGCTAACACCCGAGGTATCTGTCGTCGTAGTAGGCTCGGTATAAACCTCAGTGAAATTGCTCGCAACTGGAACATCGTTAACAAGTTGTGGTGACATTGGTTTGCGGGATAAATCTAAAGGAATTTCACTTTTAGTTTTAATGTTCAAATAACGGCTACGGTATTTGGGTGGTAGAGAAGCCACTGTTGTCAGTAAACCCAAACCATGCGGCATACCGCTTATGGAGTGGGCGTAGGTCGAATTGTTATGATTCTGTTGTTGCTGTGGCTGCTGCTGCTGTTGCTGCTGCTGGTGTTGTATGATGGCAGCCATTATTATAATGCGCTGCACTGAGTTCGTAATTCTTTTTAAAAATGATTTCAAAACACTTTTCAAAAACTTTTTAACACAACTTTTATGATTTACTTTAAACTCGAATAAGGAAAAATTAATGCTGAACAATAGGAAAAAAAATTATTGATTAAAAAAAAAAAAAAGAAAAGAAAAACTTAACAAAAATATTTGCAACGTGTTAAAAGAAGAGAGAGAACTAAAATTCGAGTGAGATTAACGCGTCTCGTCTCGTTGCTGTTTGTGCTGTATGTGTTCTATGCGGTGTCTATGCTGAGAATGACTAACCTAACATCCTGCGGCTTATTTTATATGCCTTGAAAAAACCCACCGAAAAGGCAGAAACCAAAGCAGCCAAAGTATTCAATAAACGCTGCGAAACATACGAATGTACGGCCAACCAAGCGACCTACCTTCCAACCAGACAAAAAAAAAAAAAACTAAACCCATTTCAACCCCCAATTTGATGTCCTTTTAGACTGTCTGTAACACTGTCTGAGTGCCTGGCTCAGTTCAGTTCAGTTCAGTTCAGTTTAGTTCAATTCAGTTCAGTGTAAAAGGGAAAAAATCATATAGCACCATAAGCGTATAGTGTGGCACACATATACACTTTTATTTAACAACCACACACATATTTTCATTCTCTGTTCACTCATTGAACATTAGTCACCCTTTTTTCCAACATAGCGCCCTTACACACACACACACACACATTCACATATATGCAGATCTACAAGCACTGGCTTACACATACGCTTATTGTTGTAATCTTCGTCATCATAGCAGCAGAGTCGGCGTCAGTGAAAGTCCTTTGCACTCTCTTGTACTTTTATTTATTTATTTATTTAATTTCTAATTTTTTTTTTATTTATTTATTTATTTATTTATTTATGCTTTTTTTTTATTTTTTTTTTTTTGAGGTTTTACTATTATCATTATCGTTGCTGCTGTTGCGATTGTTACTATTGTATTGCATTTTTACTACGCTAAACAATTACTACGTGTACATATCTATCTATATGAACATGTAAAAATATACATACATATATGTACTAAAAAGTTACAACACCACGTAGAGTTCATTTCAGTTTTGCTTTAAATATTTTAGTGGTGGGGTAGGTATGCGTTTCATTGTTGCTCGCTTGGCTTTGTATATATTTACGGTTGCCTGGCAGTGCAGTTATGGTAAATGTAATGCATGAGCTTTTTTTCAAATTTTTTTCCCCTATTAACCGGAAATACTTTTACGTTTGCTTTACAATTCCTTTTTTTGTATTAGTATTCGTATTCCGTATTACTGCGGTTATCTCTTTTCACTTTGTACTCTGGTATCTTATTTTAATACACATTTCTGCTGTATAAACCTTACTCTGCTAGGGCAGCATTATTTACTTTCATTAAGTTTTACTGCTTTACTGTTTCATATCCCAAGTATTGGGGGTTAAAACGTGGCACGATGTGCCTTCTAATGTTTCTGATGCATGCAACGTTCTATTGGCGGTTCCAACAGAGAGATAAGAACTTTTCAAATTGTCGGCAATACGTTCAAACAATATGTCGTCATTAAATAAATGTTCATTCTATTTTCAAAAAATCAAAAGAATTTCTTTTCTCTTTGAAATTCAACTAAGGCCAAAAAGAAATGCTACAAAATTTTATCCAAAAGTATTTGTAGAACAAATCGTGAAAAAATTTGTCAAACTTATCTGCTTTAACAAGAAAATATTGTTCAATAATTAAGTTATTTCAACGTCTGTAACAAGATTATATTCTCGTCTAAATGGTAAATACGTGAGAATGACGGTTTTTTGAAAGTAAACGCACACTAATCAACCTATTTTTACGCTCCCATAGACATTTCTAGCAAATGAAAGTCGTAAGCTAATCATGAAATGTTGTTCTCCGAAATTGTTTAAGTTTTTTCTTTTTTTTTGTTTTCTTAATATTTCGGGTGAGTTCTGGATAACTTAGGCGTATTTTGAAGCCTAGGTAATGAAAAAGTTAAACCCAGATTCTATTGCAAAAAAAAATTGAACAAAAAAAGCCTAAAAACAGTTAATTGGTCCACAGAGAGAGATTATATCCGATATAGGAAAACACCAAATATCGACCTTAGGTTAATTTACCTCATTTGTTTTTTGCTCACCAAAGCAAGAATCAGGTTAGGGACGAAAATGTCCGCAATAAAATTGTTGTGAGCGGTTACATAGCTACGATAATAAAGAATGGTAGCCACCAGCCATGAGCAGTAAATGAAAGTACAGACTGACATTCTTCACTGGATCCCGAACATCACGATGGCTATATACAGACTGTGATCGAACTGTGGTAAGACTAAGTTTTCTGCCAATACTTTGATGTGATACATATCGAATTCCTTTCCTGGGGCTCTTGAGCGAATAGATTATTCTCAAGTTCTTTTTTTTTGTTTTGTGTATGACCAGTCGTTTACAAAAACGATACTGGTCAGGAAGGATTGTGAAGGACATTCCTTGAGTAATGGATGGGAAAGTTGAGAAAACCTTGTAGTCCTGTTAAAGGACTCAATTGGTGGACAAATCTCTTTTTTCTCTAAAAAGCACTTGTCGTGGATGTAGATGAGAACTACACAGCCCTCGCTATGTTGAGGCTGCCTAAGCCTTTTGCTATATGCTCACGCATGTGAGTTACAATAAAGTGAATTTTAGAAAACCAAAGCCCTTCAGTGCTTCTTTCGACTGTTTGAATATGTGTTCCGTCCAACGAACAACATTGTGTAGTTTCATGTCCGGAACTGCCAAATCCTCCAAATTAACATTCAATGCATTAAAATGCAGCACATTGTTCTTTTTTTGGTGGCACTTAAGTTCACCCTCTTAGCTTGACCCTATCTACCACGTTTTGATCACAAAATTCTACATACTCTTTATGTAGCTTCTGTTCATTATTCTGAATATTGCAAATGAAGTGTACATATATGACAATGTTTATAGAGTCCATTTCGCATTGATGATTGGTGGTGGTCTGTGAAAAGCATTTGTCCATTGATTTCTTTTAAGTAGTTTATGAAAAAGAAAAGAATAATAGCGACAGCAATGTTAATTCTCCTCTTTTTTTTTATCTTTTTGGTTTATCAGTTAAGATTTTTTAAGTACAATAGGATGAAGCTCTAATTGAAAAATTAAAGTTCAAAAAAAATTACTTCAGGCGCCTTAGACATGAATGGCAAGAGACTAAGCGTTTGCACGAATGCTATCGATCAGCTCAGTCTAACTTTGTCCACTTCTGATTGCATCCACATTTTTGAATGCCGACGTTCACTCATCATCTATGGGCAGCAAAATAAAAACAACCTTGAAGTAAAACTTTTTCATAATATTTGACAGAAGTCAACTGTAGACGACAGGAAGTTTATAACATGTCTACCCTTTGTATTCTTTCCTCTGAAATTCTACTTTCGAAAGAAAGACCTATAAAATGAAGGCTCTCTGTAAACGAACTCCAAGCTCTTTCCTTCTGTCTACCAATTAAAACATAGTTTTTTTTTTTTATTATACATCATCACTTGCATTATTCATTGATTGCATACATATTCCAAACATAGACGTTTATTTTGACGTTGATTTTGAAAAAAAAAAAATTTGCACGGATATAATTCAATGAAAGCGGAGTTGGATTTATGTAGTCTGACGACGTTGACTGCGTTTTGAAATGACTCTTTTCGTACCCATCGTTCCGCGTAGCTTGTCCCTGTTTGTGCGAGCCCAAAGTACGTATGGCTGCTTTTCTTCAGTACTCATTTCGCGCCACTTTCTGCCAGCAATTCGGCATATCTTGGATTGCTGTAAATTCTTAAAACGGCTATTTCGTACAAATTGCCGGATTTCAAACAAGAAAACAAAGAACGCTGCCTGGGCCGTTGATTTTTGATATATTTTGTCCTTTTCGGAAGATGACTTCTTCGCCGGCTCACCCTTTTCCGCAGTGGGCTTGGCTGCACATCGAAATATGTATTCTTTAAAAAATCTAAACATTTTCATATATAAAATAAATTTTTTTTTTTTTATATAAATGAAATAAAAGACTTGCTTAAAAAAAAAAAAAAATATGATTGACGAAGTTGCACGTAAGAGTGAAAAAAATAAAATGAATCATTGTTGACGAAGAAAGAGTGAAAGGAGGCTAACAACGGCCTCCTTCGATTAAATATATATATTTTGTATTTATATCTGCAAGTACAGCACTGCAGATATAAAGAGTGAAGAAGAAGTGAAAGGAGGCTAAGAAATAAGAAAGAGTGAAAGGAGGCTAACAACGACCTCCTTCGATTAAATATATATATTTTGTATTTATATCTGCAAGTACAGCACTGGTAATAGTATAATAAGAGCGATTTCTTAATCAAAAATCTTATTAACTTACTTTCAAATAATTTGAAAATATTTACCTGGGCTGCGATACCTCGCTGATGACATAGGTAAACTGATTGCCTGGCACCACATTACCGGGAGCATCTTCGGGTATACGTCGAAGGAAATCTCTCTTATCGTGACTATTGCAATCGACGTCATAAGCCAATACCTGGATACTTTGGAACAAACGCTTGCATGCCATCTCACGATCGAAAATGCTAGGGTAATATATTCGTATAGTAAGAGCTACATGTTCCACTTTGTATGAGTTTTGTATGCCGTGGTACATTTTTGCTTTAACAGCAACAAGTTGTTTGGTAAAGAAAAAGTTGGAGGAATTTAGTTGAAACTCAAGTGCATCCACCGAAATTGCCCGTTCAACGTACATTTTCGGCGTAACGCCTTTCTTTCTTATATGAAGAAGATTTCCTAATCAAGTACAGGAACGCGTTCCACGCAATGGCGGTCAACTCTTCATTGTTGCATAAGTTGAAAGAATTAAAAGTTTTGAGGAGGCGGCGTATTCTTAGACAAGAAGTAATTCTAACACATTTTATGGTCTAAATTCGCTTGAGTTTCTTGAATATAGGATGTAATTCTCGACAGTAACGTCATTAAGGCAATGCGTCAATGCGCCCAATCGTAACCTCAAACTACACTTGAAACATATTACAAAGGCATGTATCAGATGTTTCGGTTATCAGCAAGTGACTCGAATTATTAAATACCATGGTCATGATGAGTGACATTTATGGGAATTAAATCCCATTAGCTACACAATCAACTTTCATCGGTGCAGCTGTCCATACCCGTTCGCTTTTCATAATTTAACATTCCGCATATCATTGTGATGGTTTTGCCATAATACTTAAAATCACTCAAAAGAGGACGATTTACTCTGCCGGAATCTAGTTTTCGTTTTTTACGAAATGACACCCCTTTGTTTTCCTTTTAAACAATATTCTAAGCCCGCAGAAGTTACTCATTATCTGAAAGAACCGCTCGTCACTGCTACGCCAAGTTCGAAACTGGACATTTTTACCTCCAGTTGACCGACCAGTTCAGTTCGGTGAAAAGCTACTAAGCCAACTTTGCACGAAGGTTCCCACCAAACGACAAAAGAACTAACAGAATCTCTGAAGCGACTCAACACCGCTATTCAAGAGAAGAGACTGCATCGGCAGGATGGCAGCATTCTATTGCTGCACGACAACGCTCGCCCATATATCGTCAATTCGAACAAGTAAACCGTTTAAAGGCATGGCTGAGAAGTGCTGCACCGATACATACAGTACTCCCTCGATTTATGACCAACGGATTTCCACCTTTGTCGGTCTCTTTTAAATCCGCTTACAACTTAGTTGGATCCATTTTCAGCGTCGAAACCGATAGATTTCTTTCAGCGAGATATTAAAAATTTTGATGAACGTTGGGAAGACGTTGTAAAGAACAGGAAAGGACGCACGATTGAATAGTTAGTTGCTAAGTTTTATTGAAAAATAAACTTTTAACAAATTTTAAAAATTCTCCACTCTGACAGATGTATGGCAACACCATTGACAAATTCATATGATTTTTAGATAGTACGAACCTTCAACTGGTACGTGTCAAAAGTTGATGACATTTTGACCATTAGTTGACAAATTACAATTGTTTTAGTCACACAACTTTTTCGGTCGCTGTGGGCATTTTCCGCTGGTTCCTATCGACTACGCTGACTGCCAATTTGACTTCGCAGTACAGTGACGAACCTATGTTTCATCCATTGTCGCATATAGTGTAAAAAAGTCATATTCATTTCGCCTAAACAGCGTCAAGCAGCGCTTTAAGTATGAACACATTGTTGTCAAGAGTATGCAACAACGACAAGCACTTCAAACAGTAAATAGTAATACACTGCCTTCTGATATCTTGAACATGTCAGCTACGCACGCATGTCACGCAATTTCAGTTTTCGCTTTTCCAAAGCAATTCTGTGCACTTTTTTTATGTTTTTTAGAAAAATTCACGAATTCGAGCTCTCTCTACGAGTTTTCACGAAAAGTGAGCCTTTATGTGGCAACAAAATCCAATTCTTATCAATTTGTGATGAAGGTAGGCTTTGTGCAAATGAGTGGCCGACCTATCACGGCAAGAAGGGAATTTGAGTTTCGCTTGTGACAGCCAGGCAACCCAGCACTAGACAATATCGTAGGCTATAGATGATATTTGAAAATATCGCCCTTTTTAATCCAAATACACACTTGCGTCCTATAGCAATGAGTGATTTTTTCCAAATGATTTTAAATATCATATGTTCACGGTATATATGTATGTATGTTATTTATTCTGATTAAAATTTTTTCTAATTCTTTCGGCGTTTTTTGTTTTCTTTAGTACACTCTCTCTTACCAGGAATGTACACATGAATAAACAACATAAACAAGCACAAACAACACACGTTTATTTTATTCAAAGTATTGCCCATCGCTAGCTATAAATTGTTCCCACCTGTCCTGTTTAAAGATTTGTGAGTGCCACCAAAAAACTATTGTTCTTTTGAGCCAATACAGTCATTCAGCCATTATCGTGCATGTTCGTGAATGCTGCTGGGCAGTATCTCACTTCGATGCAAACAAATGGTTATCGGAAAGACACGGGTTTGATGTGTCCGCCATATTGGCTAGTATTTCCAACGTATTGCGAATCTACTTATATGCATGTTTAGTCGAGTGCCATATCAAAAAATGATCTGACCTGCTCTTTTTCTACCCATCACCGAAGAATGGGGGATATTATCATTTTGTCAAAACATTTGCAACACCTAGAACGAAGCATAAGACACTTCACAAAATACATATATTCATGGTCAACATCAAATTCTGTACCGATTTAAGCATGTCCGTCTGCCCGTCTGTGTAATGTCTGGCTGCAAAAAATATTTGGCATAAACAGTAGAACAAAAAATTGCTTTTTTTCTCATTACTCATAAACTATCGCGGAGAAATGTACAAGAACTTAAACGCATATTCTATGGGTGATGCTGTAGCAACTGTACGAAAATGGAAAAATTGACCTCGCCTACCCAATATTATTATAGTGTATCAAAATTTAATTTTTTTTCTATATCTTCGTAGGGTGTAAAAGCAAGCATCAAAATCCCATAAAGTATATAAATTCTTGGCCCATTTCAAATTCAAAGTGTACCTAGACATGTCCGTCTGTCCGTCTGTCCGTCTGTCCATCTATCTATCTGCGCAGCTGTGATAAACATTCTTTCGTTAGCGAAAATGATGATATCGTCTGCAAGTTTGCAAAAGAATCTGAAAGTGACCTAAATTTTTCAAAGGACACGCCTACAACGCCCCCATGGCTCTACGACAAAAACTTTTATTTTGAAATTAGAAAAAATCAGCCGCGCTCGCTCCATATTATAGAGCATAAAAACGTAATTTTTTTACTTTTACTCTCTATTTTAGGATAACGGTGATGGGCACAAAAGACGACCGAATATAATTTTCTTACTTTTTGTTTTCTGTTTTAATTTTGATTAAAGCAAATAGATCAGCTGTCGGAACTCCTTGAAATTTTGAACGAGTTGCTTTGAAAAAAGCCAGTAATTCTTAAAAAACGAAGTTTAAGTTTTCGTTTATGAAACTTTGCTCTGCATTCTGCAAATTTAGTTTAGCTAACAAAACATATCCAGTCGAGATAGTGAATAAGCAGCATTCGCCGCAAGGCACTTACAATTTTCTCACTTGCATGAATTTCCTGATATACAACATATTAATTATACAACATTACATATGTATGTTTATAGGATATATTTGAACGTAGGTGTGTCTGCGCTCTTATTTTTTTTCTTTCTTTTTTTTTTATATTTCAAACCTTGTGAAATTTATATGACAATCATGCCTGAAGGATATTACGAGAGTATTTATGATAAAAATTATGATACTTGAAAATAACACTTTAGCAGATTGTAAACTTTTTGAAAAAAAAAAAAAAAAAAAAAAATTCTATTCATTCGTATTCCAAAATAAAAGACAAAAAAGGAATTTTTTTTATTTTTTATAAGACATAGGATGATATATATATGTGTGTACATATATAGTTGAAATTGAGAAAAAATAAATGGTTGTGTAAAGAGCTTTCACTTTTATTACGTATGCAAGCAAAGACAAAGCAAACAACAAGAAAAAAAAAAAAGAATGAGAAAAATGCGAAGCAGAGAAAAATGCAAATGCAAATGCAAAGCAAGAGTGCAGAGGCGTACTTGTCACCGCAAGAAAACAATTTAATTGCATACTAATGTGGCCTTAACGGTATTTGTAGAGCACAACTCATAGAAAATAAAAGTATATTTATTTTTGTTTATCAGTAAGAACACACATAACTGGGAGTATGTTGTGTTTTTGTGTTGTTGTGTTGTTGTGTTTTATGGATGTGTGCGCGCACGAGTATGTTCATAACAGACAAGCAACAACATAGACATCAAAATGTATAAAATTATTTTTTGTTTTTTTGATGAACAAATCAAAAAACCAACAAGGAATAAACATTACGGCAAATGAGTTTTACGATAATAATGATGATCATGATGATTATGACGATAATGATGTGTTATGCTTTATGTCTTGTTAATTGTATATTGTCATCAACACACACACACACACACACACACACACACACACGCACACACACACGGAGAGAGAGAGACAGAGAGAGAGAGAGAAAGAGACAGACAGAATTAACAGTAAAGGATGCGTATGTATGTATGAATGTATGTAGATATGTCACACTCTATATGCGCTCGTAATTGATGCACATATATTTATATATGTGCATATGTGTTAACATACGCGCGATTACGTGTATGCTTGTGTGCATGCATGCCTGTGTATTAACAACAAACATTAATTACATTTCGATTTACGGGGAAATGCTTACGGTAAGTGCGTCTCTATGCATCTATACGCTATAACTTTTCTTCTCCGAGAGCTTTAAAGAGCCACAAGAACATCTTTAGGCACTTGATAATGCTGCACCACATTAAAAGTGGTGGTGGCTTTAAGAACAATTATCCCATATAACGTATTCGCACGGCTGACTGGCTGATGCCAAAGTGAAATGATTCCATATACATTTAAGGGTTAGCTGTCAAAGTGGCAAAATTTGCTGCATCACAGCCTCGGGCAAAGGTTTTAAAAATGCATAAAACATATAAAATTATGTTTAAGTAAATTACAACGCATTAAAGACTTTTTAATGTATCCCTGCATAATCTAAAAAGTATTAAGCTTTGCTAAAATTTTTTTTTTTTTCCAATTTCATTTTACATTCGTTCACACAATAACACATAAGTCATTATTTCTATTTTTGTTACAAGGCTCGATATTTTTTTGTCTATCCAGTGTGCGCCTACATAACATAAGGAAGACGGTATTCAAAGCTAACGAAAGATACAACAAAACATTTCTATACAACAACAATCGGTACAAAACAATACGAAAAAAATCAAAAAGAAAAAAAACAAAAATAAAAAGAAAATAAATAAATAAATAAATAAAAACCAATGGTATACCAAACCCAAAAATACTAGAGGGTGGTTTTTGATGAATGCCATGCATTATAATGCATAAGATTCATTCTATCATTCTATCAGGCATAAGCACGCGAAAGGCAGCCAACAGATATCTCAGAACACACTCACATGGTCGGGGTTGCTTATGATGGGTTCGCTTTAACAAACTTTTCCTTTTACTTTATACACGCACTCACACACTAACATACACAGCCACACGTATACACACACGCAACGCCCATACAAAGTCCAAATTCTGATATTATTTTGTTTCTTCAATTGCGACGAATTCTCGAGAATTTTTTGCGTACGTACGCTTATCGAACAACTATTTGCACAAAAATGCGAAAATAAACCTTGTTACGCGGTTCTTTACCAACCACCAACATGCTCGACTACGGCCATCATCAAGTCACCCTTTAGCACTTGACTACGCATAATCGTACGGCTTTCTAGGCTTCGTTTAGCATTTGATTGTCAGTTGTATGCAACAACACTAGTCCCGTTGTCACTTAGTATGGTGCACTGGGAATTCTATGCAAACAAACGGAAAAATATATGATTTATTTTGTTTTTTTTTTATTTCTGCTGTAAGGGAAAGTAAAAACTGGTTGTCATGTGCCCTGTATGCCGTCTATGCCGTGGAAATAGAAGGAGTTTATTTGTTACCATGCACACGTGTCACTTTATAATGCAGCGTAGTGGACTCGAAAGAGAAAATGTATGGAAAACATTTATAGAAGGTATTCCCAGAGTTTTATAACGTGTTCCATTTCAACGATAAAGGACAACAAGAAACAAGTTTAGCATTACCTTTGGCATACGTCAATAACGATGCGAAAGCGATTGTATAGCGATGATAAATCTCGAATGTACAGTCAAGTTTTCAAGTACAACATTACTAGCCATGTATACTAATATTTACATTTACTAGTTCAGCATTATTCCACTATGCACTCTCTTTCTTAATTTCAGTATTTTTTATCGCATATAATTAGTGTGTATTTATACACAAATTACCGGCGGGGTATTCGCTCAAAAACTGCATAGCCTAGCAAGCAAATAATTGGCTCTCATGTTTTTTCATGTAAATTATCCGAAAGCGATAATAAAAAGATGATTATGAGACGGGCGGACTTTGTGTGAGCCAACAAGTCGATTTTCCGAACGTTTTATTATGAATATATTAAATGCACTGGATAGCCTTAGCCCTAGTAAATGTAAACAGCGTTTAGAGCGGATAGATTGCATTAGAGTTTAAATGGAAACTTCCCAAAAATTGAAACGTTCTGCTTCTGGTATTTTGCGTCCGATGACTTTTTAACTTCAGCTGCAGCTATGTTGAATTCAATTCTACCGATTTTATGATGAACGTTTAAGCGATTTCTTTCAACTTCTTTTCTTCTAAGTAAAAAAAAAAAAAAAATGTTATTCAACGCAATTATTTTTTTCTTTTTTTTCGGTAGGAGAAAATTCCCCGAAATTCATTGAATTTTCATCATCAATATTTTCAGACAATATTTATTTAACGATGAAAAAAGCCGACACTATTCAGCCTCCACACACACACAAGATCATAGATATTACCTCGTAATGGTTCAAAATTCCTCCCTTCCATAAGCTTAACATATTTGTTGCAAAAAAAAAAACATACTTTCCAACGATTTTCGAACTACTCCGCCTTTGTGAAATGACTTTCTATAAGACCTTTAAAGTAGAACAACTTTTTCTTTTTGATTGCTATAAAAATTCTTCTATATGTTTATACTATTGTCACTTATTCCCATCACATCTACATATGTTTCGTGAATTTTCGCATTCGCTTGATACAATTGAAGAATAAATACTTGGAGCAATAGTTGTTAGGATGAAAGCTACATTCGCCTCAGGACAAATTGCTTTTGAAACCAATACGTTATAACTGCAAAATGTATTATTACAATGTTTCGGCTGTGGCTCGGCTGATCTTACCCAGTTTACATTTATGGTGGTTTTCCAGTATGTGTGAATGTATTTCTTGGATTTTCAGAGTAATATTTGTTGCATCTATTTCCACGCGGAAAGAACGCATTCTCCAACTGAACCTAACC
The DNA here is from genome assembly GCA_000688715.1 of Glossina pallidipes. Taxonomy (NCBI): domain Eukaryota; kingdom Metazoa; phylum Arthropoda; class Insecta; order Diptera; family Glossinidae; genus Glossina; species Glossina pallidipes. The sequence goes on along the minus strand of KK499854.1, from coordinate 921,671 downwards.
GCACCGAGCAACACTATTAGTGCCAGTAAGATTGTCCACCGACATCATTTTTTGAAACCGTTGACGTTACAATAACAGCCAGTATGATTTCAAACTCTAAAAATAGGAGAACGGCGTCTAGTGTACGCCCTATCTCCGGCAATCGATACGGCCCATACTTCTTTAATGACCTTACTTTAAATTGAGTATTCTAGAGCTACAAAACCGGACCCTATCAAGGCCCAACAACTGAGGATCGCAAGGTTTAGTTTCAGAAGGATGCGTGCGTGGGATAAAACTGTCGTTCGAGTAATCTTTTGATGCGCGGTTTAATTAAACACGAAAGCTCACGCACATCTTATCAATAATTTTCTCATATTTAACGAATTTCTTCAAATCTTAGCCACTAATTCAATGTTATGCGTGCGGCCTTAGCTAAAATAATCGCAATCAATTGACGAACAACACCGTGGACGTCAAGGCTGCTTTTGAAACTGTCTTGTAATTATATTTAATCAATATAAACCGTGAACAATTCATGTCTGTAGACGTTACGAACATAAATGTTCATTAATGTCTACCCGACGACGTTCAAGCACAAATTCGCTTAAATCCGTTTTTTTTGCCATTCATATCCTCAAAAATTATTTTAACGTTCGCTTTGGTAAAACACAAAAAAGAGAAAAAATATACGTTAGTTTAACTAACCGAACAAACTTCGACTATATGATACGAAACGAAAGTTGGGAACAACGATATGCTCTTGCGTTGACAAATCGTTCATGCATCTGGATAGATCGCGACTTAGTTTCGCTGAGTATGACTTTTTTGGGAGCAGACCGGTCATAAGCAAAGCTTGGGCCCGAAAATCAAATTAAAATTATTTTCAAATATCGTTGCGATATTGCAATGTCACAACGACACACTGCTACAATGATACAATTTTCCAATTTAACAGTGCTATTGTATCACATCGTTCTGCACTTACTGCTAGTGCTACTGAGATTAACGATAAGGTGTTACGGTTACTATCTCATGATTGGATAGTAAATCTTGATGAGTTAATTCCCAAAGAAAATGAAGAAAGATATTGCGAAATAACCCACAAAAAAAACACATCAAAAGAAGAGACTTTATATAGTAAGGTTCGCAACTACCAAGTCAGTCTTCTCAGATTCACGTCTCGATACGGTTTGAGCATACTTGATGGTAGCTATAGTAAGTTCTCAGTCAGCGCATCACGCGGCCACGTATCCACTAGATTATGGCGACTCTTCATATCCCTTTCTCTTTCCCGCTCTTTCTAGTTGATCACAAGTAAGAAAGCTATGTTCGGTCGTGACCGAATCTTTTATATCCATCACCGGCATCCTAAAAAAGAGAGAAAAAGGTAAAAGAAATAAATTTTCATGCTCTATAACATGGAGTGGGCGCGGCTGATTTTTTTTATTTTCATAATAAAATTCATTTCGCCGCATAGGTGTAGGCGTATCCTTGGAAAACTTGAAGTAATTTCGAAATTCTTTGTAAATTTGTAGGCGATGTCTTCATTTTCGCTAAAGGGGAAAATGTTTACCACAGCCGCTAGACTGTTGGGCAGATGGACAGATGAACAGATGGACAGACGGACAGACGGATATGCCTAACAGCATACGCTTCTGGGCTCATTTCAAGCATTTTTAAATATGTCAAAAAAACTTTCCGATAAATGTTTTTCAAAACCGCCTTACACAAATCCCAAAATGATACACTCTGCGTAGAGAAAGAGATGGATGGAGAGACAGAGTAGAAGTGGATTATCATGTGGCTTAGAAGAGATTTTCATAATATCCTTACGAAAATTGTATCCATTAAGATATTTTTCTCTGCGATCAACAATTTCTTACCCATTGGCAGACATCTAAGAACAGATTAAATTTAGAAATGCATTCTAGAATATCCAAATAGCAGAGAATAAAGCAACAGTCGTACGAATACACGCCTATAGCGACATATTATTGATCTGCGATGTATGTATGATTAAGGTGATGGACATTCCCCTACAAAGTCATAAATAAAAAAAAAATATTTCAATTTAATATGAATCATAGTCATGTAACGCAATGAAAGCCTCAGTCATGTAAATAATTAATTACCTCATAAATGAGTTTTGAAAACTTTATTCTTTATTGAATAAAAAAAAAAATATGTATAAAAAAAGTTGCTTGACAAAGAATAAATAATCTAATGAAGCTTGAAAAACAAAAAGAAAAACTTTTGTTTTAAATTAACAATTAAAGAAAAAGTTAACAAAGAGTCTTGAAGCAATGAATATAATTAGATATCCAAGCAAAACCACGATTAAAAGAATAATTCACGCTGCCATACCCATACACCTAGTACGGACCAAGTCCTCAAGACATATCATATAGAAGGTGAAAAAGAAAAAGTTGAGCGGAGTTTTGCATGAATGAGCGAAAACAAAAAAAAAAAAACTTTTGGAAAAGTACTTCTAACACATTCGACACACACACACACACACACACATGTATGCAAAATCTTCATAAACAAGGATATATTTATATACACGTATGCACTAACGCAAAAAGCAAAGAATAGAACATTTTTTATGCGTTTTTTTGTTTTCTATGATGAATTCTCCCGTTATGCCGAATAAAAAACGAAATCTTTATGTCGGGTGTCAAAGTGCTCTGGGCACGCGACCTTTAATAACAGCCACAGGCATATAATACGCCCGCACACATATACACATATGTACATACGCACACACACACACACACACACACACACACACACACACACGCGCGCGCGCCCAAGTATATATATATATATATATCAGTATTTAAGTAGCAGATTTTTTATACGCGTTGTGTAAAATGCATAACCCAGCACATAAATGCAAACGCATATACACACACACACGTGCGCACACGCGCACACACAACATAATAAGTCAATTATTATAACAGTTGTTTGGTGCATACATGTACATGGTTTCTGCATTCACTAACATTAATAAACTGTTGGGTAATTTAATGTAAAAGTATGTGTACATGTGCGCGTATATTTGTGATAATACAAAAAATACTGCCAGGTGCATTTTTTCTGCTCTTCATACCCAGCACGGCGGGTATATTAAGTTTATGAATGTTGTTGTAATGCATATATGCAACTACGAATCGGAATAAAAGGATATATTAGGTAAACTGAAGAACTATTAATGCTCATTGATTTCATTAGATTCATATACTTACTTACATTAAAAGAAAATTGACCCCTACATTCTTTAGCACTTCTCCTTTAATTATGGATTCTGGACGTGAATAAAGAAATTAACTCACGAATCTGTCCAAAATCGAAACTTGGTTTAATATGTTTTCGAATAACTGCATATGTTACTCGATAGATCTGTTTAGTATCTGAAAATGAGTACAACTATCGCTTAATATTGCTTAAGCGTAATCTTTAGATTTCGCTATTAAGAGACTTTACTATATTCGGATGCGATTTCTATTAAGTATACAGACATAAATCTGTTATTTGAAAACTTTTCACATATTATCTTACAGATAAAGCAGTGCGAGCGAATGCGTACGCGTTCATAATAAAGTTGTGTTTGAATAAATTTCTTTTACCTTCAAAAGGTATTTATTAAAAATGAATAGCAATAAGAAAATTCGACCTGAGTCGACTAAAATGCATTTCTAGTTTTTAATTTGTTGTTTTGAAAGATACTCAACTAGGGGTTATTGGATTTTGGTCGCATGGCAAAAACAACAACAACAGCAACAAATGGTATTCAAAGAACGAAAAAAGGAAAGAAAAAAAAAAAAAGAAACTCAAGCGTAGCGATTTTTGATCGAGCGCTGAAATCAAATGCATGACCGCGAACACATACTAACATACAGTTACACATCGAAATTTACGTTGAGCAAAACCCTCAAGTTTTTATTTCAAAATTTTTATAATCAAAATATATTCGTACATACATAATAATTACGGTGCGGAATATTCACAATCAACCCCTAAACGTATTTCTTGCGTTTAGGATTTCGAGTTCGCAGACACACAATGCAATGCAGAAAGCAATGATTTTTATTCCAATTGGAATTTTAACATTATATTTAGTTACCATTGTTGTTGCTATTATATTGTCGCTAACGTTTACTGCATTTAAACATCTATACACAGATATATATATAGGGGTAAGTTTTTTCCCCTTTAAAGAAAAATCCTTTAACTGATTTCAAACTAAACAGAAAGATCCTGAAAATTTGTTATTGTTTACGGTTGTCTTGGCGATTGCAGACGATTATGAAATGTATGTTAGTATCGTATTGTACTCTATGTGCACAATAAAAAAAATAGAAGAAAATAAATAAATAAATAAATGAATAAAAAACAAGACTAAATAACATTTTATATGAAGACTACTAAGCAATTTCTGAAATTAATAATGTTAACACCAACACAATCAACCAGTTGTTGTACGTACTCGCTTAGCTTTGAGTTCACTATTGTTACCCCCTGTAGTCATCAATTTCTTCTTTTTCTTTTTCTTTTTATCATTCATTCCCATATTTGGGAAAAAATTTAATTCAATTCAGAGCCTCATCTGTTTTGTATTCAAATAAGTAAGCTTTTGATTAATATAATCAATTCAGTTAAATAGTTTTATTAGGGCAATAAAATATAATTCACTAAGGATTAAAAATCTTAGAAGCCATCATTCAACTGATAAATTAAAAGGTTCTCAAAGAAAGCATACGCATAGTATGCGTAGCATATACATAGTAACTCTATAACAAAACAAGTAAGAAAATTAAATTCGGTCGGGACTGAATCTTTTATATCCATCACCGTTTACCCCAAAAAAGCTGAAAGAAGTAAAAGAACAAAATTTTCATGCTCTGTAATATGGAGTGGGCGTAATTGATTTTTTCTAATTTCAAAATAAAAATTTTTATCATAGAGACATGTGGGCGTTTGTTAGGCGCGTCCTTTGAAGAGTTTAGGCCAATTCCAAATTGTTTTGCGAATTTGTCCTCGATATCTGCATTTTCGCTAGCGGAAGACTATTTACCACAAATACTATAAAATTGCGCCAACACACAGATGGACAGACGAATGGGCGGACATGTTTAAGTGCAGTCCAAATTTGAAATTGGACAAGAATTTATATAACTTGAGGCTTATTTTCGCGCTTTATAAAGGTATTGAAAAAAATTAAGTTTTGACACACTATGACCCTGGATAGGCGCTGTCAATCTTTCCAATTGTTGTTCACAAATGCTACAACATCGCCCATAAAATATGCGTTTAAATTTTTGTACATTTATTTGCTATGCTTTATGAGTAATGAGCAAGCAACTCCTTACTCCTTTTACTCCTTTTGAGAAACAGGCGTGTACTCGTTTTACGTGGTGCTTCCATTGATTTGGCCCATTTTCAATACAGGCCTGCGTGCATGAACTTCCAATGTAGCTGCCAAATTTGAAGTCTATAGCTGCATTTTTGCGGCCAGGAGAATGTTTACAACAGACATTACATAGACGGGCAGACCAGCAGACCGGCAGAGGGACAGACATGCTTAAATCGATTTAGAATTTGATGCTGATCAAGAATATATATATATTTTGTGGGGTCTCTGAAGCTTCCTTCTGGGCGTTGCAAACGTTAATGAATATACGTCTCATCCTTCGTTGATGGATATAAAAGTATCGCAACTCGTCAGTAATCGTCAGCATTTGTACGCGTAACTTTTAGATGTTTTCCAATCTCTATGATCCTTCGAACTAAACTTTATTAACTTTTGGCAATAGATGAAGTCAGCAAAAGGATGATTAGCAGTGGGAGGCAAACAATACCAATATGATTATCTACCAATGATCTCGAGTTCGACCTTAATTGGACAACGTATAATCTTTTAAAACATAAATACATTCCCAGCAATTGAAGTAATGTAAATAACTTATATCGCGTAATATATATTACGGCCATTAGTTAGGCTATTTTTTGGCTTTTATTTGGACCAGCCAAGAGAGATTGTAGATGGGGTAGAACAAAAGAGGGGACTACACTTCTTCCATTTAAATCTTGCAGGTCCTCAGGTCAGGTACTCTCGATCAGAGCGCAATATTGATTCGGATGGCAATGTCAGCCCAGTACATTCGCGTACATGCTCTCATTTTTTTATCTACTCTAGGTTTCAATATCTCAGATAGAAAAGTGACTCTTGATTTTGTACGCAGTCTCAGTCAATGGCATGCCCACGATATCAAAAAAATGGAAATTGAAATGAATATTTGTGTAAATATTTCTCTAAGTCATTTGTAACTTTAGTGTAAAAATAATTCTAGTCGACCTCTTGATGGCCCCATTTTAGAGTTAAGCAAATGCTTTGGCAAATTTTATATATGTAACGCTACAATTTGATAAGAAACTAAGCCAACTTAGAAAAACATCGACATTTTTTTCTTATTTTCGTGTATAGCTTTTAACACCGCGAAGATATTTCCACCCAGATGTCCATTAGGATTACCCTCAGATTTAATTCAAAGATATTTGGACACATCGCAACCATTTTATAATCCTGCCATTTGTGCCAGTTCTGGTTATGACTGTTAAAGAAATAGGATCAAAATAAATCCTTCTGTTATCAATCGACATATGTCATCGGTTTTTCGGGAGCCAGATTATAGATAATTGAAAGTCTTTGCATATATATAAAAAAAAAGTCATCAAAACATTTTGAAACATTACATGAGACATAAACATTTTCAAAATGATTTACTGATTTAATTCTAGTGTCCAAGGGAGTGGCAAAGCGACAAATTACTGAATGAAATATGGGTAAAAGCACGATAATTAGTTATTTATATCTGGTATAATTTATTTTGATTAATAAACAAAAATTCATTTGTCCACTTTGCAATCGAGCCATTAATGACCAGAACCCGACTTTTTCAAGTTCATAATCCAAGAAGACAAAAGAAATCTATTTAATATAAAATATCAACGCATTAGATCGTAAGGAAGTTTTGCGCATTTTTCACTGCTTGTCATTGCCACTACAACCTTGTGTTATAATAATTTTGCACTTTTATTTGATTATCATCCAATAACACATACCTGAGAACTTGTAAGGTATACTTACGTGTACATTCCAAGCCAATTGACGTGCATTTTGCAAAATTGAAAATGATTATACTGAATAACGACTAAAGACTAAACCCTATAACGAGCCTGATACGCAAGTCATATGCACCTGTCAATAAGCATACGACCGAAAAACATCAAACTTTTCTACTCAACATACAATATTTTCATAACGGGAATCTTTCGTATTTGTTCGACTGCTTACAAATGAAAAATTCGATGACTTTCTTCCTTATCTCAATTCAAGAATTTATTTCTTGAACAATGAATCATCTGTTATTGATTGCCTGAATTCTAGAAAAAAAGAAAAAAAAAAAAGAAAAGAAGTTACGCAATACCTACTTTATAATTAAAACAAATAAATTAGGAAAATTTTATTCGCTCAAAAAGATGGACCCATCATCTGATTGCAACCATGTGGGCCAGTGTATAGCTCAGAATCTTAAATGCGACCAGTAGACTGAAGCTAAGAACCTACGCGTCAAGTTTCGACGAATCGCATCTTGACAGCTTTAAGCTTGAGACTTGCTGCACGCAGGGCGGTATTGAAAATGGGCCAAATTGGTCGAAGAACACGCCCACAGTCCCTCGTAAATTGAGAACACTTCCTTCCAAGAGGAATAAAAAATTGCTTTTTTCCTCATTGCTCGTAAACTGTGGCAGATAAATGTACAAAAATTTCAACGCACGTTCTATGAGCGATGCTATACTACCTGTATAAACACGGGAAAAGTTGACCACGCCCAGCCAACATAATGGTGTATTGAAACTTTGTTCTTTTATAACGCGCAGAAACAAGCTTCAAAAACACAACACAGTGTGTTCTTGGTTCTTGGGCAGCTTCAAATTTGGAATTCACTTAAACATGTCCGTCTGTTCAACCGTCCATCTATGGTAAGCAATGTCCCGTAGCGAAAATAAAAATGTCGTTTACAAATTTGTAAAATATTTCGAAATGATCTAAATTTTCCAAAGGACACGTCAACAACGCCCGCCCACCTATGCAATAAAAACTTTTATTTTGAAATTAGAAAAAAGCAGCCGCCCCCACTCCGCATTATAGAGGATGAAAATTTACTTCGTTTACTTCTTTTGCCTTTTTAAGATAACGGTGATGTGTATCGCAGATTCGTTCACGACCGAATATAATTTTCTTACTTGTTTTTATTGTTTGCGTAACTTAAGAACTTTGTTTTCTAACAACGTGAATACTGAAGTGTTCTATTGTGACATTCCTTCGGCATACTACATTAATACAAAGCTAAACAAACCTATAACAAGAAATCGTAATATTTTCTCCTATGGCTAGTATATCGGTCACGACGGCACGATATACCCCTAAAAATCTTAAACCGATCATTACGGGAATTTTAGTTTTTAATGATTTGCATAAATGTTATAATCGTGCTAGACCGACTATAAACTATCATACACCTTTTCCCTTATTATAGTTTTTTTATTTACTTCTGCATCGTAAAATATCTCGTAAAGCTTACGTACTTTCCAGAGCTTCTGCTTTTACGACACGTATTCGAAAAATAGATAGTAAATGTATATATCACGACATTATTTTGTGACAATGCTCATCAGAAAGTGCCATAAAAAGGCTTAATTTTCCCAAGAGAGAGAATATGGTAAAAGATCTTTCCGTATATACTAATTAAAAGATCGACCGTATTACCATTATTTACGTAAGAACATGCATAAGAGGGGGAATTCGAAATATTCTCCTATCATATCTAACTTGTTCCCATTTGTTTAGCATTTCGAAATGTTATTTTTCACCGATTTTTGTCGAAAAACATTGCAATACGAATTTTTTTTTTGTACAATAACTTTTCCAAAATAGGGCTTTCTATAGTAAGTGATCCTAGAAATGCTCCAATACAAGCCATTTTTGACGTATGGACGGAGAGATATATTTAAATCGATTTAGAAAATTAATTAATGTAAACCCATGGCTATAATAAATAGTGAGTCTATCTAAAGTCCATTTCGAAGGACTTGAATACGGACGGGATCAATCTATTAAATTTGTCAACCAATAAAATGAGTAGTTTGAAGTCATATCGCTCCCGAAGGCTTATGCTAGATGTAGTCCAGGAAATGCACTTAAGCCCGGCTGCTCGACTGTGTAGTATATATGGTTGAATGAAAATGAAGATATCGCCTACAAATTTACAAAAGAATTTGGAATTGACCTAAACTTTTCAAAGAATACGCTTACAACGCCCACATGCCTCTACGACAAAAACTTTTATTTTGAAAATAGAAGAACTCAACTGCTCCCACTCCATACTATAGAGCATGAGAATTTTATTCTTTTACTTCTTTTGTCTTTTTTTGAGGTAAACGGTGATGGATATAAAAGATTCGGTCCCAAATGAATTTAATTTTCTTACTTGTTTTTCTTAATGTGACCACTCACGCACAGGATGCCCCTACTCGCGTTATGTGGTGGCGGTCAAGAAGAAATAAGGAAAGAGAAATTAATAGCGATTGACCGCATTCTAGCGGATACGGGCTCAATAGATAAGTGTTATGCCTTTACCCCGGCTGAGAACTCACTGTAGTTACGAATACTAACTCGATACTCAGACGGACACTGCGAAAACGGATTTAATTTTGCAACTATCAAATTACTCCATTAGTTTCCGGATTGCCGTAATTGGGTACATTAAGTACACCTTTTAACCATTTTTCCTATCTAATACGCGACAAACTGTAGTGAAAGTCACGAGATGCAAGTGGCTTTGAATACGAGTGAGAAAGAATCCGAACAATTATTATTTAAATCTTACATAAAGCAAAAATTTCTCATAAATAAAACAAAAAGCTTTAAATGCATTAAATAGCGTAATTCATTGTTAAGAGCTTGATATTTTTAAACAACCAAATAATTTTCGCATTTATATGCATGGTTTAAGTCAGTTGTTGTTCAAGAGATTAACTAACTTACTCTTTAAACATATGAATGTTTGAGTGAAATATTTATAAAAGCGGAAAAGAAAACATACCATAAGAAATTCCAAAGAATTTATCTTTAAAAAATTCTTATAAGTATTTGAATGTATGCGGACGCGTTGTCAGGTTTATTTAAGCAAAGGAAAGTACATAAATATGTGTACGTTACATATACATACGTGCCATACAAATAATAGACTTGTAAACTTGTTGTACTTGTTTTAGCTGCGGAGGATACTTACGGAATTTCTTATAAGTCAGTTATCTATAGAAAATATTGCGTCTTGAGGTGTCCACAGGCGTGTAAGAGTGTGTGTGTTATATGCGTACAAATAGAATTTCTTCTCCACTGTTCTCTTTTTACTCTCTCTCTTTTTCTCACTCTCTCTTTCACGCTCTCTTCCTCTTCCTCTTCCTCTCACTCTCTCTCTCTTCCTCTAGCGCTCTCTACGAATGTTTGTATACGTGACTTAACGCAAAGATTTAAAGGAACCAAGCTACACATGGGAAGAATGATATAAGAAGAATTTGCAAAAATACACTTAAGAGTAAACTACGCAACCATTCATTTACACACATATTGATACATAAAGTTAACTAAATATTCAAAAATTCTCACACAAGTGCATACATTCTATTATCAAAGTCCAGTAAGAAGACTATATTGTATGCTCTTTGGGGTGAACAGTGGATGCTCATCATCTTAGGTACGTACATACCTGCACACACAGATATGAAAATGATTATATTTTCTTAATTATAAACATAGGAGAGTGCTGATGAAAATTTATTTTTCATGAGATTGCTTGATAAATGCTTCATACGTTCGTACGTTCAGAGCATTGTCTTGTTTTATAGGTCGTACATTACCAATGAAAACATTATACTCTAGACGACTTGTGATAGAGGATGTATTAGCAAGGACTTTTGTTATACCGATCGATTCAGAAAATGATTCTCTGAATGTCTGTCTGCCCAACGTCTGTTGGTATAAATTTCTAATCAAGTTACAGGCCGCAGTTATTGATATATTTTCATGAAATTTGGTACACTGATGTGGTTTCGACGCAAGGACGCACGCTATTACAAATGATTTGGATTGGTCCACTTTTTCGACCACTCTCCAGATAACGCCCAATTTTGAAAAGTTGTTACATAGAAAAAATCGCAATTTACAAATTTTTGCGGCAAAAGTCGCTAAATAATAGTAATTCGGCATTGTGGGGTGGGGTAAAAGCTTTGGATCAGTTGACGCAATTCTTATGACGCCCTTCTCATATAACGAAAACTGAAATTCGCATGGCAAACAGGTCTAATTCTCAATACTTTATGATGGAAATCAAATCAGATAACAGTAATTTAAGATAAAAAAAACAACTATACCAAATTTACACTATCTCCGCACAATTTTTGGATCTTACCCTATATAGGGATTTTCACGAAAATTCATCCTTTATAGGCCAGAAAAGCCGAAATTTTAATACGTTATGATGAAAATTGATCCATTATAGTAATTTGATATAAAAATTAACTCTACACTCGCGCCTATATTTAGGTCCTAACCTATATTTTTCCATGAAAATTTTTGTCTTTTAGGCCAGAAAAGTCGAAATTTTAATACTTTATGATGAAATTTGATCCATTATAGTAATTTGATATACAAATGAATAGGATGCTGAATTTTGAACACGTACCTCTATTTTTGAGCCTCTTGGGCATAATCATTCTTACGGCAAGTTAGCCTTTGTTTGCAAAGAGGTCTAATTTTTTAAATAAGGTTCCATAATAGTAAGTTCCTATAAAAACAAGGTATAATTTTTGTGTTTTATGGCAAGAATAAGAATTGTGTTAGATAATGTTAGGGCAGGATTTTCGTCTGTTGTAGTTTTCTCTCTATCGAGGACGTATTCGTGCGAACAACAATTGTTCTTGAATTCAATTTTGAATTTACACAGGTGAAGCCTACGCAAACTTTATGCGAGTGCCTTCAAATGGATTTTCGTTGAGAAATATGTTTTGAAGTCTCTTTTTTTTCTTCTCTTGCGTTGCCTTATATCTTTCTTGGGCGCATTGAAAGCAGTAAATCGCCATCATTTTGAAATGGAATTTGTAGAATTGATTCAATAAAGTATAAATGAGTTTTCAATTTTCTGTCTAAATTGATTTACCTTCCGAAAACTTCAGTAAAATGGACAGACCGAAGGACAGAGTTAATCATATTCCCAAAGTTCATATCGAGAATAAAACTACATATTTCAAAGATTTCCAAGCGCATATTTCTACTTGTTATCGTTTAACCGGTCATCAGTTATACCAGTGAAATTGTGCTTTAAAGCTATTGTAAGCAAATTTGTATAGCGGAGAATATAGCATTTTAAGAAATGATTTATTATATTCTTCACATTTACAAAAATATATATCGGACTTTGAAACCTTTTTAAGAACTTCTAAAAAAACGAAATGATATGACAGACAGACGGACATGCTTTCTGCCAATAAGAAAGTTAATATACCTTTTTACTTTACCCTATATGTACAAGAATGAAGATATTCTTAAGGGTTGAAATGTCTAAAGACATTCAAAAGCAAACAATATGAACTTAAAGATCTTTTGATTTATGCTGAGAAGTGCTCACAGGAGAAAAGCACTCATTTTATATGAGTGTAAAATGGATTTCCTCAGGCATGATCTTCAAGAAAATGATCATTCGATCAGTAACGGTCAGAAGGTTAACTCGGCGGTACATACTTACAACGGAAAGTTATTCGTTTTTTTCAATACTCACATCTGTCAAAATAAATGATACCAGTGTTGTTTGTTGCCATTAAAATTATGAGCAATAAAATTTTTTTAAAATAACTATCAATATAGCAGATATACTTAGGGGCAATGAAGCGTTAAATTGGAAAATGTAACGATGTTCTCGACAGCTTTTTCATCTATAAAAAATAAAATAAGAAAACAACAAAAAAAAAGAAATTAATAAGAAAGGCTGCATTTGAATATCTAAGAAAATGAAATAAACCTAAGGCAAGAGAATGATGATCATCTCTCAATACTTATTTCTAATTGAAAGGAATGTTCAAGTGCTTGTTACGGAATGTTTTAATAGGAGAAACCCAACGTAATATTTACGATGCAATTTAAATTCGTTGGAATTTTTATTTGTCTCTTACACAAAAACAAAAAAACAAAACGAAAAAAAAATTCCTTTGCTTTCTGTTGCCTGCCAAACCAAAAAAAAAAAAAAAAAATAACGTACAAGCAAACGCACACTCGTACCCATAAACCTTATCTAAAATCATTGACCGTTGGATTTTATGCTGGTTAACTCACACAAATCTTAACGAAAAATTCTGGCATGTGTATATTAATGTAATGTATAAGTCCATGTGCAACTACATGCATACATAGGCGTATTCTGCCTTCCCCGGTTTTATTAAACGCGCTTTTAAGCGCATGTGTTCAATTCAATCGAACGCGTAATCATTGAACACAAACAATATAAATTTTTTTTTTTCTTCTATTTTCAGTTTTGGTTGCAGCTGCTATTTTGGCTCTTGCTGTTTATGATTTCAGTATCAATGAAATTTAAGGTTTCATGTATATCTATGCATGATTGTGTGTGCACGCGTGTATGTTTGTATTTATGTGTATAAAACCATTTACGTTAAATAGTTATGCTTATGGTTTTCTGCACAGAATGCTTCTGCTGCTGTACAGCATATCACACCACTTCACTTCATTACAATTTGATTGTAGGTAACGAACAACCAACAACCAACAACCAACGACCAACAACCCCCTCATAAGTATTTCTGCCTTGTTTGCTTTGTTAGTGTATTGGTTAAAGTCTACGTTATCATTAAAACTGCAGCTTTCTTTTTTAATTTTATTTTCAATTTTTTTTTCTTTCGGTTATTTCTTTTTTCCTTTTTAATTTTAATATTTGCAATTTTTTTTTTTTAATTTTTTTTGTGCATATTCCTGTTAGATATTTTATATTTTCAAGCCCGCAGAGCAGGCGTTATTATGCTTATGAAATATTTGCAATCCAGTAAAATAAATATCACCGCGAAGTCATAATAAACTATTGTTCTATAGGTGCCGATGATTAACACATGAAACATTTTTTAAGGTAATATTTGTTTTTGTTTCAACTTTCTAAGGTAGTATGACGTCACTAAGAATTCATTACGTAAATGAGATTTTTTCCTTGAAATTTTTGCCTAGCTTATGTTCAAGCGCTCCAAAAAGATTACCTCTTTCGACTGAATCCCTGCTGGTAACTTGTCTAATACACTAACTAACTATCTAATGTTTGGACTAACTCGAATTAATTTATCCTTAAAAAGTGCTTCATCCTTTTGTTTATTAACAAAAATACTTTAATGTAGTTTCGCGAAGACGGTCGATTAAAAAACATCACCTCACTCAATAAGTCTCCGGTCTGACATATCCATGACAAAACTGTTAACAGATTTATAGTATTTGTGACTGAGCGCTGTTTTAATGACATTACTTTGGTCTACTGGTCGCTTTGGATGGCTTTCGTCTGTTGCTGCCCAATCGTCTGACGACCAATTTAACTCTTTCTGGAGTAATGATTCCATGTTTCATTCATTGTCCTAAATCGGCTTAAGAGTCAATTGCTAAGAAAAAATTGTTTTCTGTTTCCATTCAAGAGCTCGTCGATCAAGTCAAAATGCAATATTCCTAAAATCCCTTAAGTAATTCACTAGCAACAGACGTGCAGACCGCTATTTCTTCTTTCTTTTACTTTAGACACTAGTGTGCATCACATACAATTGCTTGCCTTAGGTATGTTTCAATTAAAGATATCTCGCGAAATGTCTCGTCACTTGGAGCTAGTTGGCAGCATTTTATTATCTCTCAGAAGTATTTTGTTTTTCGAATATCATTATTCGGGTACTTTTCCTTCCTTATCCAAATGAAATGTTAAATAATCAACTTTTTGGCGTCGTTACAGTAATGCCAGGATAGATGTTATGCGTTCACACTTTATTTTCTCGGCGAACTATTAATGTTAAGCAACTATTACGTCTCCGACTCTAATTCCTTCAAGAAACTCTAATCCCAACAACATGAGCGAAATGTCATAATGAAATTCGGAAAGACTTCACCAACACTTGTTTTCCCGCTCGCTTATATGTCAAATATGTATATAGAATCTCGAACATTCGATCGCTGGTGTGTTTGCTCATGTTTTGAATCTCGATGCGTTCAGCTTTCGTAATCAGAAAGGCAAGAAATTGTCGCAAATTTACAAAAATATGAAACGTGTAAGAAAATTTGGGTTGAAAGAAATGTTCGAAATGTTGATATATATGCGTGTAAACTTGAAAAAATCTTCCTTTTCGGTGTCCATTACGTCAAGATTTGAATCAACATCTATTCAACCTTAAGTATTCAATTGTTTTCGACACATTTGGGAGAGCTTCTCATTTTTTGTTTTTTTTTTTGGAAATGCTTTTCGTTATGTTTTCTAAACTGAAAGCGCTTTAGTTAAACACGGCCCACTCAGTGGTAAATACCCTACATCGACCTATAGTTAACTACATTTCAAAATAAGGTATTACGTGGAAAAGTGACCCGATCCGAACGTAAGTGTACAAAGTTTCATCACAATGTCTCAAAAATTGCGATTCTAGATTCTAGATTGAACAAAAGCCAACGAAACTGACGGAGGGACAGACAAGCTTAGGTATAATAAAATTTGGGTCTATCTCAGGTCCTTCTGGGTGCTGCATACATTCACACTAACTTGATACACCTTTCTACCATTAGTCGTATAGAATATAACGAATACTTTCGATTTACACGAAATATTCATCGAAGATACTTAGGAGCGTTAATGACGAAATTGTAGCATCTTTCTTAAATGTGTACTGCGTCATAAACGATTTTGTAGAAGGAGCTCTTGTGTCGATTGTCTTTCAAATGGCAGCACCCACGGAATAGAAGCTTCGAATTTCGCCCACTCACACACACTCGCCAATATCACAATCGTATCACTGCGCACATGACATTTGGCTACTGAGAAATTTCTGATACACTTACGAATTTATAGTTTCGAAGAAAAGAAAACAAGTTCTCTGTGATCTTTATTTACATTTAAATTCTTTATTGCTTTTGCGCTTTCACGCAATAATGTCTAATAATACACGTAAAGCCGTTTCTATAGCACGTCGCACAAGGGTGGCTAAGAACATTGAATAAAGAAAAAGAAAAAAAATGCTAAGTCACCTAATAACCATAAAATCTAAACAAGAAAAGTAAAGACATAAAATGCTAAACTACCTGTAGAATGACTTTGCTTAAATACTGCAAAAGAAAATGACGGGAAAGATAGTAGAACATTAGCACTATAAAAGGATAATTATGAAGACATTTAGCAAAGACATGACGATGCAAAGCAAAGGTACAGTAATAAAGAAATTGCGACGATAGCTATGAGTTAAGTAAGAAAAATAAGATTTTAAAAAGTTTTATTAAAGACTAACGGCACTTGGAATTACACATTTTACTTGAAAAGTAATTAAAATGTCATAATCGAGCAAAGACGACTTTGGAATACCGTACACTTTCCAGTGAAATCAATGCAATCGACGCCGAGTTCGAAAAATAGCCCCATATAGTCCAAACTTACCACAGTAAACGTATATATGAAATCGTTATCTCTTACAATTTTCATTATAAAATGTTGAAAATTATAACTGATTGTCATATAAAGACTTTTATATAATGTAAGATTTTTTAAATGAGAAAAAATTCAAAAAATTATCATTTTTGACATTCATTTTCTTTACCCAACGCATTACTTTTCGTCAACTTGTGTTGGATAGCATTAAAAATGAAATTTTTAGTTTTATTTTGGTTGTGTTGCGAGAACAACATTTTTGTTTTAGTTGATGTTCACAAATACAAAGTTGACGCTCCGTTAAATTTTCGCCTATAGCCAAATTGTTCACCGAAATTCGCAATCGACTGTGACACGAACTGCACGTACCTTAGATCCAGTATCCAGATTACACACCATATCTATATTCTTGATCAAAATTAAATTCGGAATCGATTTAAACATGTTCTTCTATCCGTCCGTCCGTCCGTGTAATGTCTGTTCCAAAATTATAGCTGTCGGCTTCAAATTTGGCAGAAACAATTGAGCTGCTTGCACACTTCACAGATAAGAATGATCTTCGAGATCAGCAAAATCGACCGATGAGCACGCTTACAGTACCACACAAACTGTGAAAACCTCTGTTTACCATAGGAAAAATAAGTTAAGATTTTTTGCTCATTACTCAGAAAGTATAACAGATAAACCTATAAAAATTAGGACCATATATTCAATAGGGCATTGCCAGTACTCGTGCAAAAAACACTCCTGCCTAATATAATGATGTATCAAATTTTCACATTTTTTGCCAACACAAGCATCGCAAAGCCCAGAACCAAACTTCAGAAACGTTCTTAGCATCAAACTCGCAATGCCTGTAAACATGTCTGTTCGTCTGAATGTGTTCCCTGTATTCTCGTGTTTATCACACAGATCGCAATTTATGAGGTACTTTGACGAAATTTGGCACATCGACGTGTTTTAGCCCGGGGACGAATGCTATTGAAATAGGTTCCAGTCGGACCACTTTTTCAACCTTTTTCCATATAAGGCTTTATTTTAAAAAGCCATTGTATGAATAAGTGTGTTCTACGAAGTATTGTAACTACTGTAATGTTTTCACTCGATTTAGTTTAGAGGTTTAAGTTGAGTTATTTGAAGTTTTCCACGCCCAATTACCAAAAAATGTTATATAAGTAGGGTCAAGGATGCGAGTATGGTTTTTTTGATAGGACCAATTGCCCACTAAGTCCTGCAAAATGATCTGAAAATATGACATGCTGCAAACTACGATATGCAACCCTATGTACGATACACATTACGATATACGATAGACGAATGGACATCGTAAACAAGAACTTTCTTCTTTTTTAAGGCACACCAAAATAATTGAAAATTTCCGACACTAGAGCGAGCCCAATATTCCACCCAACGGGCAAAACAATAAGTCGAGTTTAGCGAGAGATTTACTGAAACGAAGGGAATTACTGAAACGAAATGAGCAAGGAATGCTTGGACAATATATTAATGAAGACATGTATACATCTATCGTGCATCATTACCAATTCGTAGCACATTATGGTTATTGATAAGATATGATAAAGAAGATCTGTTTACAGCCATGAATTAATTTCATGATATGTAAATATATGTTAATTTGAAGAAAAGATCTTAATTTTAATCTACAATGTCTTTATCGGAAAGGCGCACGTGCATGAAATGTCACAACTTTGTTTGGTTTTGAAGCTTTACTCACCCTTTAACCCCCTCCCCCATTTCACCGTGAAGTAAAAACGTGCAACTGTTTAAAAATTTCTTTCATTATGTTTCCTTTTTTCTTCCCGAATATATGTTAAAAAAAAAGGTTTGTGTGTGTGTGTGTGTGTGTGTGTGTGTGTGTATGCAAATCAGTTTCATAAATATAAGAATGGTTTTTGTAACATTCACGCATGCCTAATGTGTGACAGCGCGGTAAAAAACTTGTTTAGCTTGTTCCCTAACTGATATGATGCAAGAGCGTATGTTTTACATACAAAAGCCACTACGTCTGCAGTTATATGCTTGCCTACGATAGTTAGTAATAAAAGACCATAAAAAAGGATCATATTTGCTGTTAAGGTTTTTCCTTTATGCCGCTCCTTTTATGAAATTGGATTATCTTACCCCCTAAACAAACTCGGAGAAAAACCGAATACAAAAAACAAGAATTTTATTTAACTTT
The DNA here is from genome assembly GCA_000688715.1 of Glossina pallidipes. NCBI lineage: Eukaryota > Metazoa > Arthropoda > Insecta > Diptera > Glossinidae > Glossina > Glossina pallidipes. The sequence continues at coordinate 902,708 of KK499854.1, read as the reverse complement.
TAACTCGGAGACATAAACTACTGAACAAATTAAAGGAAAAAAAAATAATAATAAATAAATGACAAAAAATAATATGTGTCAGCTGCATTTTATATATTATTCACAAAACGAATGGTAGTCGAGTTTTCATGTCTCTGTAGCCTAAATGAAAAGGAATTTCAGGTTTGTATGAAGCCCTTACAGAAAAATGCCCAAATTTCTGTATCTTAACGAAACTGTAATTGTATTTTATGTGCTTGCGTATGTACTCTTGTGTGTGTATGCCTTTGCGAGTATGATTTCTATTTGATCCCCTGGTATTTTTCACGTGCATAGCACACGTTTATGCGAATTCTGTGGCGTCAGTGTAAATAGAAACTACGAACACTGTCTTATATACGTACATATACAAACGCATGCATATATCTATAAAAGCGTGCGTGCGTGCGTACACGTTTGTTTATAATCCAATATGGCAAATTGTACGCGTGCCATCAGTGATACATTAGCAAGAATTTCTGTTTGATTTCTGATTTTTTTGTTTTTTTCTCATTGCGAACGAGGGTTATTTTTGTCGTCTTTTATTAATGATTAATTTCTTTAAGGGTAAGTACGACTATTTACACTGACAAAATACCATTCGATAGTAAATCTTGCAAAATGATCAAATTGCGCAACAATACATCGAAAATGCTTGAGAACTTGAGTTTTTTTTTTTGAAATGATTTCAATGAAATTTATTTTTTACAACAATATTGCGTACGCTCGTAACAAGAATTAAAAAAATGTCTAATCGAAAATGTGTTATTAAAGTTTTCATTTAACTAAACACCGACAGTGGCATCGGCAAATTAAAACGAAGAGCGTCTTGGCGATCAAAATTTCCTTTTCTTCCTATCTGCAGAGGGTGGACATCTCGGAAACTATAAAGTTACATTTAAAATTATAACAGGAATAATTTTAACGACTAAAGAATTCAAGTTTGACATCTTACTCATGATTTCCGCAAATCGGCACAAAGACCTGACGAAATATATTCACGCTATTCCAGAATATTATACATTATGTGGTGTATTAGAGTGTTTGCAAAACCCTTGTGGGAAATTTCCGCGATTTAAGAACTGTAGACTTTTCCATGATTAAACAAGTAAAAACACTACCAGGAACCGCGGCCCACCATTAAATACCCTACAGATATTCATATACCGACTTTTCAAAAAGACGCGTTATATGGAAAATGATCGTAAAGTGATGCGATCCGCACATACCGATAGACAAGCTTATTCGTACAATAAAACATGAGTCCGTCTAGGTGTTGCACACAGCCGCCCAAGGTCGGCTATTAAATAACCTAAATCGCTTCGCCAAATACAAGCCTTCGTATATTTTCGTAATAAAATACCAAAAATTGTATCGAGCCCTCCTTTCATCTACGATCCTAAATATACATTATATATTCTAATTTGATCCAAATTTGCTGTAATTACTTTCTATATCAAACTCCTATTACTATTTGAAGTTAAACTTTTTCCCGGGAATATGGAAGGAGAATGAAGAAAATTGGCCCACCCTTCTTCAGTATACGGAAATACTGTTGCTCAATGCTTCTTGTCAAGAAATTTTGAAATTTAAAATTTATCTTAGATAGCAATTTTTTCAAAGTAAGGCTTTACATGAGTAGTAGTCGCAAAATCGGCTCAATCCAACGTAGTCTTTAACGAGGTTCATCTTTGGTTCAAAACACGTTAGTGTACCAAATTTCGTCGAAACAGCTCAAAAATTTCGACCTATATGTTGAACACGAAAATACATAGGAAAGCATGAGACAAAATGTCGAAGAGATTAGCTTAAAACGGTTAAGAAAACATTTCTGAATCGATCGATATAATCAAAGGTAGGTCTATCTTAAGTCGTTCTAGCTATTGCATACGTCTATACAAACTTAATATTCCCCGTAGCGATACAAGCGCTATAGGATACAAAATGCATTAAACAAATTCGTTTAGTAACTTTCCGCTAACCTCAAGAGGCAATACAATACCTATTGAGGAAAAAATTGAAGAGGGTATCAGCAGACTTGAAAATATTATTAAGATTATGATAATAATGATGATGTTGGGAATCTAAGACTTAAATGTTAGGGAAAAAATCTGACCTTTAAAAAACAAGTAAAATAAGAAAGAAATCGAACGAAGCAATTAAAAATTTTGCCAAAATTAGCATAAGCATCATTCAATATATGTATTTACCTGATCCATTATTACTTCCGACCTTCTGAAAGCGATGCCAAGCTTAATCAGTCTATTGCAGTAAAATGTTACACAAACTAGTATTGGTAAGTAAGTCTCGGAACTAAGAAATAACCAAAAATTCTTATTGATTTCAAAGAGTCTCAACCCCTAAAACGACGTCTCTCAAAACTTCACCTCATTTCCATTATTTGCCTGCGGACTATTGTGATCTTAGTGGCACTATTCTTATTATTTTCACAACATTATAGAATCCACATTTCGCGCGTCGATGAAATCTTACTTTTTGGGGAGCAAAACATCGCTTACATACATTTAGCATTATATTTAGAATTTCTTGGCAACATTTCACCCCCAAAAGCAACAGCTTGTCGGTGATTATCTCATTTTGAACAACCTGATATGGACGTTGATCACGATACTCATGACGAACGTAGTGAGCGGCGAAAAGCTTTGGTTACACTAGAGAACTTCAAAAATAATAGCGATCATGAAAATTATTCTCGATAATCGAAAATTGAAGTTACACGGACTAGTTGGCATACCAAAAATATGAAGAGGCGGTGTATTTAATATTTTTGGGAAAAATTTGAGCATACAGTGAAGATCGAATTGTTTCCCTTCCCCCGCCATCACCCTGCAACATATTGTAGAGGTCTGGCACACTAGAGAATACTTACTCTCTTATACAAATCTTGCTGCAAAGAGAGAAAGGTTTAGATCAAATGCTGAGAACACTGCAGATAACGAAAAGCATTTGCTTGAATTTAATGAAAATGGATCGGGACGTCAGGAGAAAAAGGAGAGGAAGAGCGAGCTATAAACTAAAAGCCCTCTATTTCTCTTTCACTACAAGTACATGTGTGTCGAACTCTTTTTTACACGGTACTTTTTTTACCCGATTTTCAAATAACACGCTTCACCAATAAGAAAGAAGGAAAATGCAATTGGAATACCGTGATCAGAAGTCGGTCGGTTTACGTCGGCACATGTGTGCTAGTGACTTGCTCTACTACGAGGAATACCCAAATTTTTTATGATCCATTTTTTGTTTATCTCGTTGCACTTCAACTTGAACACAACGTCATATCATTATTTTGTATTTATTTTGTGTTTGAGTCTTTAGTTCGCAGGGTGCAATAAATAATTTCAATAAAATTGTGACGATATTCGAATAGTCGTGAAATTGATTTTGATTTCTAATTTCAATTTTTATATGTTGCACTTATGGATTCAATTTTCACTCCAAACTAATTTCAATTTTTTTCTGAAATAGAAATGAATTGTTTTTGTTTTATACATATATGTAGTAGGGATTTCGTTATTACCTTTTCACATGGTTTTTAGTTTTTTTCATCTTACACGGCTTTTTAAAGTCGTTAACCGTACTCCCAAATTATCTAATGTCGCATGTATTTTTTACACGATGTTTCCGTACGGTTTTCTAAGGAACGTATTTATCGTGTAAAAAATGAGTTAGGTGTATTGATAAAATCTCTCATTAATCACAAATATTTGGTTTTGTTATCCATATATTTAATAATATTATCCGATGCGTGCTACAGTCAAAGCCGGTTTTGTGCGTTTTTGCGATCCCTATTCACCGCGTAAAAAAAAGAACTTTTTAATTGTGCTGCGAAAACTAATACACCTAAACTTGTTTTTGTGACGACTTTTTTATGCGTTTATGCTGTCCCTATTGACCCTATTCACCATATATTTAGGTGCCACGTCGGATTAATAAATTATTCAGTTCAATTATTTAGTTTCATTTTTTTTTTTTTTTATCATCTGGCATAAGATTCATGTATGAATAAAACACAGTTCATTTCAATATTCATGTTAATAATTTTATTATTATTTATTCACTTATTTTTGTTTTTCTCTTTTTTTTTTTGTTTATTAAATATTATCTCATTTACAGAAAATAATTATGAATTATTATTATTTTTTAAACTTTAATATTATTAAAATTTTTATTTAAATATTGTTTTTATTATAATTTGTCACTAAATAAGTTCTCTCTTTATAGTTTGTGAATTTAACTTTATTTTTCATCTTTCTCTATATATTTTTAAATCTTAGTAAAGTATATTTAAAAAAATTCAAGAGTTAGATTTTATAAAAAAATTGTAAAAAATTTTTGTTGTCAGTGACTTTCAAAAATTAGATATATACATATATATATATATATATATATATATATATATATATATATATATGTAT
>KK499854.1:892860-897908 GCA_000688715.1 Glossina pallidipes | reverse complement strand
TATATATATATATATGCATATATATATATATACATATATACTTTTATAACATCGATATATATTGCTGGATGATGCTTTAATGTTAGCAAAGTTCCCACAACGAAAAATAGATATGCAAACCAATTGAGACAACAAAAAACAAATGCTTTTAAACAACATATTTTTGATGAAAAAAAAAAGGAGGAAAAGAAAACACATTAAACGGAAATCACACACAGCCCTAAAAACTATTTACTCCAAAAATATTTAATAATAATAATAATAATGCAGTAAATAAGAAAACTTGTACGAATATGCGAATCTTGATTATCTTCGAGCATGCGCTTCAAGAGTTTATGAAATGCTTTGTCGCATAGTTCACTCACCGCCTGACTGCTAATTTTCTCTCAAAATTTGCTATATTTGCGATATGTATTTTTTTGAAATTTTGATTCATTATGTAGGTAATACGTTAGAATTTACTGAAAATTATTTTTTCATATTTTTGTGCATCTCGAAGCTTTTTTTTGCTTTATTCCAATTTTTAGCGAACTTTTCGAAGATTCACATCGATTTTCATCCCTTTCAATTTTGTGAGAGTGAATTTTCAAGCAAGAGCCAATAGTTACTAAATAGACATGACATCTTTCACTGATCAATTAGAACGAGCGAGTAGAGTTACTTACGTTTACATTTCGATGGCCGCTATAAAAATACGACCTGTACCTAGACTCATCTTAAGGAAGATTTTGAAAACTCATATACTAAAGCAAATACATGCAAGTCATTTATTAATTTTTTTAAAATACATATATAATGAATCGATTAACGATTTTCAAAACTCACAAACATACAAACATAAGCAGACAAAATTTTTTGTGATGAATTTTTAAGATCTTTTTACGATCAAGTTACGTATCTATTCTCGCTCGGACCTTGAAGGAAGTAGTAATTCCATTAGACTTGCTTGCTTCATCTTATTTGAAAAGTCTATTTACACATTCTCACAAAAAAATATTAATATTACTACGGTGTTTGTAAGGAAATCAATCTTAGCCATCTTATCTAAAGCTCAATTATACTCGATTGTAAGAAGATGGAAGTTTGCCAGTCTTTCTTTACTTAAGTGAAGATCTACTATCTTAAGTGAAGATGTTTTACTTCTTCGGTAGAGTATATAAGCCGAAAGCATCGATAAACAATTTAGTTATGGACCGAGGCGGCAACAATGCTTCATGATGTGGTAAACAACAAAACATTTACTTAAAAAGTGTCGAGAAACTTTTTCTGCCGACTTTTCGCAAAGAGAAACTAACTCCGAATTCTTCTCCAAATAAATAAGGCCCATAATGAATTTCCAACGGCTCCTTTTCTATGATGGGTTTGTTTAGAGATTTATCAGCATACGCACATACATCTACATCCATTTATTTTGCTACGAAAATCTTACATTTAATGATTTGAGTTTGCATGAAAAGTAGTCGATTTGTCCAAGAAACCAAATTTGGGAAAAAAAGCATATACGAAAAACCAGATACATATTCATGACGCTTTACCTACATCATGCAGCTGAAGACTGGCGGCAAGCTGAACAACAATTAGCAGAACATTTACCGGGGAAAAAATATCACGATAAAGTTAGGTACTGGTAACCTGCATGTAAAACCACGAGCATGTAAGCAGAATATTTGCGGAACGCCAAGGCAATTGAATCAAAAGAGTTGAATCGTAGTGCTCAAGCGATTGAAACGAGGAGCACTTTAAATGCAAGACCCTGTAAATAATTTGTAAATAGATCCGAAAAACACAATTCATTGATACGAACAGGATTTTAAAGGAAGTGGCCATTTTTTGCTAACAAATTTGTAAATTTGAACGAAAAGTGAAATGTAAGCTCAACTGACGCATCGGACTGATGCGTACTGCGGCCACTACTATTAACTAAGGAAATGCATCAGTAATCAATTATAAATGCAAGAATGAGTTGAAGAAACGAAAAATGTTTTTAAAGCTATGTTATAGTCGAGCAAACGCCTTATCACTTTTTTATTTTATGATAAATTTTCCCGCAAAATCGATTTTCCTTTGCGTGTACGCTTCATAGAAATCCCTAAAAAAAGGTAAACATTGCAATTTGAACCATACCTTGACGAACGCGGATTGAGTAGAGAAATTTTCTTGTAAGTAAGTAAGAGTTAAATGACAAATACCTGAAAACACACATTAACACGAGATTCGAAACAACAGAGCAGAGCGTGAAGTGCGAATACTACAAATAAATGTTTGATTTTTACCTCCAGCTTTAGGTTGCCTTTTAAGAAAAAGAATAGTATAGTGTGGAGTAGAGGCTGCAACTGATTGAATACAGTTTACCCAACTATTTCCCAACTTTCATCTATGGAGCATCACTTTGGGAGCAGACAGTAGAGTTTGTAGATTACTAAAAGGCGCACCGACCAGTGTGAATTCTTCCGCAGTTATGGAAAAGGACCATCGCCTTACGTTTCTGAATTCATAAAGCAATCTCACGAAGAACAAAGAAAGACGGACAAGAGAGGTCCTTATAAGCTTCATAAAACAGCCGTGAATCAAATAAGCGCATAACTGATGCCAGCGAATACTACTTATGTCAATGCAAGATATTGGCTGAGAACGCTACACGCCGATAGGGATCCGATTTTAGAATCATGCAATTCAAGATCCATTAAATTGAATGAAGCAAAAACAGACGTAAACCTATAAATATTGAATACTAATATAAAATGGTGTGATAATGTAATAAAAATCGATGTAAATAAAAAAAAAAAAAGAAATAAAAATAAAAAATAATACTACATAAACTCTTTGTTTATTTCCGTATTCCATACCATGTGATTACTTGAATTTATTACGTTCCAAAATTTTATACAACAAAAAAAAAAAGGAAACATATCTAAAACACAATAAAAGATAAGTATGTGCAGCGCAATGAATAATGTCCCAGAGTTTTAATAGTAAATTAAAAAAAAAAAAAATAGAAAAAAGAAAATATATGTATAAAAAAATATATATAAAAAAAACAAACAAACAAATATATATATATATATATAAATTTAATTAGAAAAAAAATGTAAAAAGAGAAACGTTTATATAAATAATGGTGAGCTATAAAATCATTAAATTATGTTCTAACTCAAGTGCGATAAATTATGCTTGTTAAACTGCACGTATGTTATTATTGTGTAAGTTGATGTATTCACTTTATTTATAATACATATTTGTATGCATAAACGTATGTTATATAAGATTTATTTGTTTTAATAATAAAAATTTATATTTATTTAAACATTTTTTTTTTTTTTGCCTTACCGCACTGGGTTTAGTTTTATATATATGTATAACGTTTGATATTTATTAGAATTTTCTCTTTTTTTATTTTTTTATTTTATAACTAATTATATATGTTCATGTGATTTGAAGATCAATATTTAAAGAAAAGAAACGATAATGCATTGAAAAAAAATTGTTAAGCAAATGTTATGAAGAAAAAATATTATAAAATTTAAATGAATTCAATATATTCCTTAGGAAGTTAATAAAAGCAAAAATATCGAAAAAGTCGAAGAGTATAACAGCAAAAATATGCCTCAGTTCGGACATTTGATTTCATAGTTGACCATCGCACACTAACTAAGTGCTAATTAAAAGACGATTGCCTAATCTAGCAAGTCTTCAAATTTAAAACTTGGACGCAAGATATAGACATGAAAAAAAAAGAAAAGAAATAAATAAAAGTTCAGATTCAGTTTTCGCATTCGGGTGAATTTAAAGGCCTGCAAGATCAAACAAGTAAAATAAGAAAGGTACAGACGTAATGGTTTCCCCGAAATGTCACTTATTTATTTATTTCCTCTTTATTTATTTTTACTCTTTCTTTTTTTTATGGACGGGCTTGTTAGATAATCAAGACCATTTTATACCCACCCTTCTGGTATCGGGATACACTAGATATCTGTTCCTGTTTATAACATCCAGAAATACGCATTAGAGATTCTATGATATATACGCATTTTTCATTCCCGCAAATTTCTCCACATGATTTACTCCTGTCACTTGTCAGTTATTTAAACGCGAATGGTTGCATAATTTAAGTTATAAGTCGTAACAGTCGTGTAGTTGTAAGAGCTATTGATTGTGTTTTCTGGTTATAATTTTTTGTACGACTTTATCAGTCAAATTTTATTATATATCCCAAAGCAATATTCATAACAATAACAATAACAAATGTTGGCCTAAACCATTAACATAAAAAAAAAAGGAAAATCGTTAGAGTACCTGACTATCCTGCTGCTTGTGATATCGCTGTGATCTTGCTCGTAATAAGCGTGACTCGCACACATGAAAAAGAATTTATTATCAGACTTTTAATATTGATCTTAAACTTGATACAAATATTTAGCCAAGCCAGTGGTACCAAAGGTACCAGAGCATGACGACTGATAATCCGTTGTAATTTATTGCTCGTAAAAATTGGTTGCAGGCATTTTCGAGAGTGGCCTGAGAAGCGATCTGATACGCGAACTATAAGCGCATTCTTTTAAAATCCAATAGATATTAAAAATTGACAACAAAACATATATATGGCGACTTTGCTATTGGTCTCCATATCATGTATATAGAATTGTATGTAGCAAGTTACGCGAAGATCTCACATAGATGGATGAGCGATACAACATGATTTAGATTTAGGAAAATGTGTAATGAAGTAGGGTGATGGTGGTGAGCAGGGTTGGAGGGTTGGGGGGGAGATATTCTTTTTTGGCAACTTGATTCAAGAATTTTTGCAATTTTGATAATTCCAACTGGCAAACGAAATGATAGATGGACAAGAATAATTAAACTACTACTACTACTACTACAATCTTTCGCTGATCAAGAATAGCATAATACATGTCAGAACTCTACAATGCGCATTTCTATCTGTTAGCGAAAATGTGGTAACAATATTTGGTATATCTTCAATGGATTGGGCATAAGCTCGTTATTGAATTACGCTGTTATGCTTGTTAAACTTTCTGCTTTTATAAAAA